>JAXQQM020060055.1:0-45093 GCA_034641835.2 Pinus albicaulis | reverse complement strand
GCTTGTACCCTATATAGGTTTCCTCGGTCTATCATTGAGTCATAGGTTCGACATTTATGTTCATCATATCCCACAGATGAGAAAAATTGGCACCATTGTTGCTTCAATTCTGGAACACATGCACCAAGGCGGGGGCAATGGTTGGTATCATGTAGTCTAGCTATGTGATAGTCAGTGCACCATAACGTCGGACCACTTGGTCCTGCAGCCTCTTTATGATGCAATCCCCCCAGCCTGCATGTAGTCCACCAATAGAGGACACTGATCCTTGGTGTGGGTGGACACCTTGCATCTTATGCACAATATTTCTAGGCTGGCGTCCTTTCCTTACTCTTTTCGCAGATTCTGGATTTCGAGGTGCACTGCCTCCAACTACTCCTATATATGTTGCATGCCAAACTGTGCATCGTCTCTTGGCACAACATCTAGCTTCATAGTAATATCCAAGGCTTTTTCTTGCGTCTCAATCGCCTGCTGACCCATAGGTCCACGTAGGTAAGGTATCACCAAAGCGATAAACCATTCCTTGTGCTGCCTATCATCATCCTGAAATTCCCCATCTCTGATAACCTTCTTCAATCGTTGATCAGCCTCCCATACAGACTCAGTGGGTCCCTATCTAAAGTATTTCAATTCAGTTACTAGCTGTGAGTAGCACTTAGGTTTCTTGAATTGTTGTTTTAAAGCTTTCTTAATCTCTTGAATAGATGGATTTTCATGCTACACTACATACCCCATATACTAGTCTGAGGCTCTCCATTAAAAGGCGAGGGATAATTCTGCTCTCTTTATAGAATCGGTAGCCAAATTATGCGCAGTCCATAATGATTCTGCTATGAACCAAAACCGGTCCATATCTTCATCTTCTACACCTTTTAAGGTGGGAAGCTTCATGTGTGTGGCCATATCTTCTTCTGGTGGTGGCAGAGGTGTGGGGAAGCTCTTACCGTTACGTTGTCTGGAAGGTGGTGTGGCTAGAGGACTATTTCCTACGTGCGCAACCGATTTTCGTAGTGGATTTAGATGGATCTATCCCCTTCTCAATTGGTTCGATAGTACTTCCCACTTCATGTTGTACTCTTGCTCTGATCAGAGGTCATTCAATCAGTGTGGCTGCACATAATTCCATTTTCGCACGATAATATTTTAATCAAAAATTGGAAATGTTCACAAGAACTTACACTGGAAACCTTTGAAGAACATCCGCTCTACATTAGAATAGGATACGAATAGATCGACTGCGAATTCTGTCACGAACCCTCCCAAAATGCTATCCACCCAATGATGTATGGTATGGGTGATTGTATTGTTAGTCCTCTCCAAATGTTGAAACAATTCTGGTTTCCACTACATAACCTGATTGTCCTTTCCACACATCTGGAATTCTACAAGCCTTGCTAACCACTCCTGCAGCTCATGCGTAAAGGTTACAAAGAAAAATTCATAGACTTCAAGATGTGCTTGTTCTTCCACTTCTCAGCTGTTAGCTTCGTGCTGTGATTATCCTTTATAGAAAATTCTTGAATCTGTCTTTCAAACCAGTCTTCAAGTTCCAACTTCTCAAGTCTCCAATGGCCTTGTGGCATTACCCGATCTCTCTCTCAAAATGCACCTGGCCCCGGAAACAGAACCATTTGTTAGCTTGAGGGATCCTGACCCAAGTTCGGAGGTTAAGGTTTGCCAACAAACCCCTATACTACTAGCCCTTTTGGCAATGACCTACTTTCATAGGACAAGGTCTCACCCGAAGTAGTATGGGAGGGTGCTAGAACTAGGTTTCCGCACCCAGAGAGAGGAGGTAATTAAGGCATATCTATGTTTTATACTTATGAGGTTTGCACAGAATGAGTCTATTCACGATCCCTTAACAGTATAGTCAGTACATAGCCATATCAAAGCTGCTACTAGTAACATATATAATCAATATATTTGCCTCCACGTGTGCATAATAAAATACCATTATAGAACATCATAAATGCAGCTAATTCTCATATTGCAGATACATTTGCAATTTAAATAAATATTACAGGTGCACTTCAGTAATAAACATGATCAATTTAGATACCAAAAATATACTTCAAATGTATTTCGCATTCATTAGCATCCAAGACCCAAATACAACCCAAAACACAACCTATGCACATAGCTAGTGGGATCCGCACAGAGTAGGACTGAGGATCTCCGCGCACACAGCTTGCAGGAGTCCTTACCCAAAAACTGCCTAAACAGATATCAACAATTCACATGTAGCATCAACCTTATGTCTTACCTCCTTTCTAGACCCAAATATCTATCTATTTATAACATCGTAGCCTTTTCTATCCAATGGTCCACAAACCGCAGTTTGTAGACCCTAGAGCTACCCTTTAACCCATTACAAAACATTAGGGGCTTTGACCCACCCCAAAACCCCTATGCAAGACCGACTATTGTAAAATTAGATAAAAAACGCAGGTTAGGGAACCCCGTTCCAACAGGCTCCATCACGCCCAAGAGGATTTGACCAAGAACATCTGTGAAGTAGAGCTAATTCACTCTAATTTGTCTTCAGTTTCCTCATCAGATAGATGTGTTGGTTCATTTTAAAAGCACACTAGAGGTATAGGGTCCAATTTAATGTTTAAAATGGGCTATGAAGGCAAGGGTTTAGCCAAGCATGCACAACGAATGATTGATCCTATTTTGGTTGAGAAACGACCTAAGAATTTTGGTCTTGGTTATGTGCAATCTAATAGCGAAAAATCCAAAGCCAAGAAGGTATGTGAGGCAACTTCAAAGAGAACTTTTGTCGCAAGTTCTAATAAACAAACATGTCAATTTTGTTTTAAGTTGATTGCCATTTCTTGAAGCCTTTTTTGTAGAAAAAAGATTGTAGACATGCATCTTATGGCGAGCATGCGAGTTTGGAAAATTTTCAAGACAAGAATGGTGATGTTAGTCTGCAAATGAAAGTTGTAACCTCTACTAGTTCATGTCCTCAAGAAGGAAAAAAGGATGGACATGCAGAGGAAGAAAATGAGGTATAATTATTCCCATAGTCAAGTTGATTATGTTCCTCCAAGGCATGAAAATTTTGGATGCTTAAATGGAAGAAAGATTTGTTGTGCATATTGTGGTATGTTTAACCATGATTTTTCGAGACGTTGGAAGAGGATGAAGGCATACAGGAAGTAGTTGAGGCAAAGGAAACTTTCAAAGAAGGTACATAAGATTTGCACACATTTATAGAAGAGGGGACATGTTGTTTCCCAATGTTGGACATTGCATGCAACTAATCATCCCAAGCACATGCAACAAGTGGAGAGAAATACTGGCGAAATTGGAACCAAGGATTCCATTATTGATGTGAGAACGAATGTTTCACATGAAGAAGATTTGCAGCAGAAAAAGTCACCGTGGAAGTGGCTTGGTGAGAAGTGGTTTGACTTCTTGACACAGGAAGACATACAGTGATTTGTACATACGCAAATTTAAGTTACGTATGCATGTATTTATGCTATAATCTCATGTTTTTTTGAGCCACCTTGGATCAATGATCAAGGCAGTGATGTTCAGCTACCTTCTGTAAATGTTTCACCAAAAATTTCTAAGTGAGTGCAAGGAAGAAAGTTCTTGATAGGAGGACAAGCACATGCAGGAAGCGAAGTGTTGACTACCTTCGAGTTGTGGTTCAAAGGCACTAGCCATGCAAGGCAAGTGTATGGAGGCTGAAGAGAAGAGGGTGCTTTACTATCATCTACTATACATATTTGTATATCAGTCTTTCGGGGTCCAAAAGATTCCTAATGGGGAGGTGTGATCTGATCTAGATCATGGACCTCAGTGATATGTCAAAATTCAAAGTGTTTGGAGGTGTGCCAAACTTGAGCGACTGGATACATCTCGTCTTCTTGATTCTGGCGCAATGAACGGTTTGAAAAACCAACACCGTATGAAGAAGTTATCGCAGTTTGAAAAGTCCAGTAAACTGCAAAAATTGGACTTTGACCAAGTTTGAATTGGAAGTTTGGAAAATTGAAAACATAATTTTCCAAGGAATATTCCTTGGAATATTCCCCAGAATATTCCATTCTGTTCAATCATCACTTGACATTTGGCGTGATCTTATTGCTTGAAGGGTTGGCTATGTTAGGGAGAGCCAATGGAAGGCCGCCATGTGGCAGTCCCGGAGGATGCCACGTTGCAGGCATGGAGGCCACCACGTGGCCCAGGAATGGTCTACCAAAATTTGTGATACTGCAAAGGAATTGAACATGCAACCTCCCCTCCCGCAGTGCTGAGCCTTAACCAATTCTTCTACGAATGTTTCTTAACAATAATAGAATGGTGGTTTATATTACGGTTAATGGATATACGATTTGGGGGTTTGGAGGGCCAGCCCCCCCCCCCCCCCCATATGGCCATGGCGCTAATAATGTGGGCCAAATCTCTAACCATTGCCATAAAAACCATGACCCCGAAATTTAACATTTTGGCTTAACCTATCACATGTGGTTTTTTAAGTCGACGATTAAGTTTGTTTCCTGGTTGATCAGCTCGAACATTTAAGAAGACCGGGCATTCTTAGCACATGTGCCCAAAATTTTCGGCAGTAATGGTTAGTGCTAGTGTCTAGGTTGGTGGTCAGTTTGGAGCACCCACCATTTTTGGCACAGATTCCTATTTTAACTACAGTTACTCCACATTTATTGGAGTTTTTTAAGGGACATTGGGAAAAATGAGTTTTGGCTCTATCTTGAGCTATATTTGATCAATTTTGGAGTGCTAATAGTCAATTTATACTATATCCAACATTCCAGGTTCAATGGAGTGGTTTGCAGAGCCATCAGATAAATTTTGAGTAGTTTTTTTCTTTAGTGAAGTTCAAGGGGCCACAAGGGCCACCAAGAGGCAGCAGCAGTTTGAGGCCTAGCCAAGGGAGCTAGAGGCCTTATTCCAAAATCCAATAGTGATATTTGGATATTTAAGATGTTTTGGAACTAATCATGTTGTTTTCAGAGCCTGTAAAGGAATTTTGAAGGCTGATATGCTTCGATGAAGTTCCAAGGGCCACTAGTTCCATCTTTTTCTAGCAGCAGTTTGGGGCCTAGCCAGGCGAGCTATAGGCCTTATGCAGCGATGCAATAGTCATTTATGTTTGTAATAAGCATTCTAAATCCATTGATTGAGGTTGAAAAATATTTTTAGGACTTCTAGAGGTCGAAAAACCATCAGAGAATTTTTTAGTGACTCGAGTGCCAGGGGGTGCCATATATCTTGGAGGCGAAATAGGAGCAGCCGGAGGCCATTTTAAATGAACCAATAGTATATTTTGACTATTTTTTGCATTATGGATTTTCAAATCCATTTGAATACTGCTAGAACTCAAGAAGCTTTAGGGAAGTTTTGGGCAACCTAGGGAAAACTATGGAGGAAGGCCTATATTGGGGATGCAGTGCTCATTTTGAGAAAATTATCAGTCGATATTTGGTGTCTGATGTGTGATGGAGAAAATAGGTGTGGTTTCATGGACAGTAAAAGAATTATGAAGGAGTTAGTGCCATGGATAAGCTAAGTGTAACTCAGTGCACCGACAGAAGGAATAGAGTCTAAGGGAGCCTAGATCCGTTTACAAAGTGAGGACAACCATGATAGGGATATAGATGATATTTTAAGCCCTTTGGTTATGTTCAGTAACCATTGGAGTTAAGTGCGGAACTTGTAAAAGAAACTATACCATAATCCCAAAGAGCCAAGTCAAGATGACAAAAGCTCAAGGAGACGTAGCCCACAATATTCGGGTGAACTCCTAGATTAAGTTTGTTGTTACACATGGATGTTTTATTACTTCATTATATTTCTATTACACATGTTTAATTTTAGAAAACAAAAATGGACTTAAGACACTTAAACGGTTAAAAATCATACACCGCTTTCAAACATAAATTCCACAAATTGTCAAGTATAAGCTAGATCTTTTATATGTTTAACTGGGTGGGAGGTTCTTGAAAAGCATAACAAGTTGTCCAACCCATTTTCAGACCATAGCCTGAGAATAAAGGAGTAGAAAATCACCATTTTTACCCCAAATAGTGTGATTTCCCCCTGAATTTGCACTTATCTTCTCAAAAAGTGAGAGCTCGCCTGTCTATATGTTAGTAACTGTGATCTGGAATATTTTTCTGAGTTTTTCTTAAAGCTATCAAGGTTTGCTGGGAGCACTATTTTGGGTTTTATGACTTTTTTCTAGGCCGTCTTAGGTCTGGATATGCTCATTTTTCCTCCTTGAAGTAGAACCAAGCCCCCTAGTGTTTCAGTACAGTTCCACCTTTTCAGGAGGAGTTGAGCTGAGTAGGTAGTATGAGATTTGTAGCATTTTAATCCATTGTTTTAGGGTCTGATCCATCATTTTTATAGATCCTTAAGATAGGTTATTGTTACATCCAAAACTCCCTTTTTAGTTTTGTTTGGCCTTTTCCCTTAGGGTTCACTTGTTTCCCCTAGGTTTTCTTACCTTTAGCCCTATATTTTGCAGCAATTTTCCCCTCTAGTTTCTTGTTGTTTTCTGTGTCATTTCCAATAGTATAGAGTCATTAGATCCCAGCCCCATCAATATCATATTTATTGGAAATTTTAGTGTTTTTTGTGTCAATTTCGCCCCTATTTTGTCTGTTGTTTGAGAGCCTTATTTTGGTTTGAAATGATGCATGATTAGTTGTTTATTTTACTTCCATTTAGGTTTTATTTACAGTTATTCAATATTTTTTATTTTTTAAATCACCTGTAGGGCTTAATTAAAATAAAAACATAGCCTACACACACTCACACCTAAAGAAAAGAGTGCCTGGTTTACACCTCCAAGCTAAGACATAAACATAATAATTAATTTATCTGCCATACAGATCCTTTGTTTATCACTCTTCAACCTTTTCATGTCATTTATGACTTTCCATCATTGTGCCCCCATGGTGTTTGTCACAGAGACTCCAAGGTATTCACCCTCATTTTCCATTAGGACATCTCACACCACCCTGTCGAGTTCGAGTTTGTCCTCCCTTGAGTCCCCATTCCAACTCTGGTTCTTCTGGTTCATCGGGGTTTTCCTCTGACTCCGCTTCTTCTCAACCTCATACAACCGCCATGTCTAGCGCCAATGCAGGTGCAAGAGGCTAACCAATCGGTATATTTCACTCTAATATTAGAGTCACTTCTAGTGGACCTGCTACAGGAACCATCCCAAACACTCCTTTCCTACCTTTTATGGCGGGTTTCATCCTTCCCAATTTTAGCAATCGTTGATCCCATAATCCATGATGCAGGTTGGCCAGCTATGGACACTAAGCTTCCTTTAGACATTCCTAAGTTTGAAGGAAACACTAGAGAGGACCCCACTAATCATGTCCGATCCTTTAATATGTGGTGTTCATCTAATTCCATCACCGACGACTCCATTCGCCTTCAGTTGTTCCAACGCACGCTCACTGGAAAAGCTGTAAAGTGGTATGTTGACCAGCCTATCATATCCCATACCACTTTTTCTACTCTTGCTAAAGTGTTTCTTTCATATTTATAGCTACCCCTCCGTTATGATATCGGTACTAAGTTGTTGACCACATTCCATCAATCTTCTACCACACGCCTTTTTGACCATGTCAAAGAATGGTGTAGAAGAAGGAGCTTGTGTAGAGCTCTTACATTCGACAACCATGTCTACATGGATTGGTTTCTTATAATTCTCTTGGCCCCCATAGGTAAATATGTTGCATCTCATTTTCCTCAGTTCGAGGAAGAAGCTCTTCAGGTTGCTTTAAAATATGACTTGATATATTCCAATTCAGGTTATGTTATATCGTTTTACCAAATATTCCTATATCGAGGACCAGCTGTTGCTCAACCTATTTACCCAAATGTTGTCCCATATCCTTACTATCCTTATGCATATTCCAACACTCTAGCCTCTCTGGCATCAGTGCCTCCCACACCTTCTCAACCTCTTCCACACCAGCCAGTGCCTCCTTAAGGTCAATTATACGCACAGTAGAGCGCGACTAATCCCCCCAATTCTAAGAAAAAAAATATGGGGAAAGGAAACCATAACCAACAAGCGTAGGGTAACCAAGCTCGCCAAGGTAATCAACCCAATGCACCCTAAGGGAATCAAGCTAACACCAAAAATAAACGACAGGGCGATCAGCCCCAAGAGATCAGACCCTTCGTACGAACAAACCTTGCTCATGTTGTCATGTACATCACCATTATCCTCATGATTGTCCCATTTTACCCCAGATGCACCAATTCTGGGAAGCCCAAGAAGTGTCCAGAGGACAGAAATCCACCACTTCGTTTCCTCCAAACACTGCACCAACTCAACTGACTATGTTAACTAATCCCTTCCCTCAACAAGCATATCATGTTTCTCAACCACCTCAAGGTCAGGATGATCCTCAATCTCAGCAGTCTGGTACCCCTGATTACCATATTCTCATGATGAATTCTGACGAGCTCAATACTGTTAATGTCAACCTTAAGACCTGATCGCACCAGTATGGCAAGAAAACCGCTACGTCTACATTCGAGTCCCAAACCAAAGTATCCATAGAGTCCATTCCAACACCAAATGTTACCTTATATATCCCTCAGCCTTAGGCAGAGGTCCTTCCCAAGATACCCAAAGGGTGATCATGCCAAAATGCTACATCTGCCAAAGCCACCCACACCTACAACATAGTATATGACTTGGCATTCTCTTCTACCACCATGTCAACACCGGAATTACTCCTAACGTGCCCATCACAAATAAAATCGCTACTATCTGCTCTAGGAATTGTGAATCCTTCAGATGATCGTTTGATCATCTTTGATGTTGAAAATTCAGAACATCCCCCTTTACCCTCATCTATTTCCTTCTAAATACCAGTCGAGATATGTAATGGCCATGTTCAACGATGTATCATTGACGAGGATACATCCACCTATGTGATGTATGCCTTTGTTTGGAAACAACTTGGGTCCCTCGATCTGCCCCCATCCACCATCATCTTGCGTGCATGGGATGGTCACCCTTCCGATCCCCTTGGCATGTAACGCAATTGTTCTATCACACTTGCGGGAAATATTGTTTACATTGACATAGAAGTCATTGATGCCCCCTCAGATTATAATATCCTGTTGGGTCATAACTACACATATGCAATGTCATTTTTTGCATCTACGGTTCACTGTAAGATGAGCTTCCCCAACAATTGAAATATCGTCACTATCGATAAGTTGAAAAATTACGAATATAAGTCTTAGACCTCCCCTAATTCCATCTTATCTTTGGTGGTTGATAAGAAATAAATCACCCCTCTCACCAGTGTCTCACCAAGAGTCTATAAATATTCCACCTTACTAGGTGCTTTCCCTGGGCCCTCCCTATTAAAACTGAGACAAGCTCATCAAGTGTTTTCATGTTGCAAGTGTTATAGGCTAACCAAAAATGGCTCGGTACGCCTATTCAATAGACTGCACCTACACAACCTCATGTTATTCACTTGAAAAAACCATCAGGATCTCAAGGACCTTCTCCTTCTGCTGGTGTCTCTTCTCCTCTTTTTCAACCAGGAACAGAACCCCTAAGTCTTAACCATCTAGGAGTTGTCCCGCTAGGCCATTATCCTTCAGGTCAGATATCATTTTTCGCTCCCCCATATGGAGTCATTTCAGTCCCTGTTATGGCTACGTTTAGTTTACCCAATTTGACCCTGGGGATCTATTAACTTTAGTTTACCATGGTATGTTCAATGCTTAGACCAGTTTACTTCAATCTTTCTTATTAGCCCAATTCAATTTCATATTTGCAATCACATGACCACTGAAAGTAAAAATGTTGATAGAAGATAAAATAAATTGATAGAATATAAGCTAAGACAAGAGACACACGAATTTATAATTATTCTTATTCATCAAAGAGAGAGAAATTGTATTTTACAACAATCAACGGGATTCTCTAGCGAGTAATGACTTTGCTTGTCAAACCATCCCATAAAACTCCAATCAAGCTTAGTAAAACTTGTTCAAATTCAGCCTTCAGTCAAAGTCACACTCAGCCTAAAAAAGTCCACAAAAATGGTCAACACAGAAGTCAAACTTTGCGGTCTAAACAAAATTCAACGTTGCAGTCAAATTGAACGTTTAACCTCAATTTCTGTGACTCAAGCTACAGCCTCTGTAGATCATATTTTTTGCCTTCAAAACACATTGAAATGGTGTATGTTAACCTAAGGTCAACGCTGGTCAACGTTTCCATAGAAGGCATAAAAAATTCTAAAAATTCAGCTTCCTGATTCACACATGTGGAGGAGAGAGAGATGCCTGTAAGGTTGTATGAACCAATAAGATGAGAGAGAGATGTGTGAGATGAGTGAACGATGAAATGATAATCATGTCTCTCCCTTTTATATCCATGACTCTCGGTGTGTGAAACAACTTTTAGGGCATTTGAGCCTACATTACAATTTTAGGCGACCTCGACAAATTACACATGTGGGGAAAAATAAATTCAAAATACGTCTGCTCATCCAAACAAGATGATATTTAGATCAATATTTCACCTCTCCCAAATAGGAATCCAACAAAAATATCATCTCCATAATATGTGCAGTGAAACATAGAGTTTAGCCCTAGTTTCCAAATTTAACACTCCCTCTCAACTAGAGAGACCTCCACCTGCCCATCCATCTATCCACCTATGTGATCCTATCGTCCAGTACCATCATGTAATATCATACATCATCATGAAATAATGTGTCATCTTGTTGTCTTTGCTTTGCTATAATAATAATAATATATGATCGAGAGCAAGTCACAAGGAATTTTCCACTCTCCACTGACCTGCAATCATTTTATAGGTAAAAACCTCAACCAGACTGAAGAGTGAGTCACATACTGACCCGAAGTCATTTTAGAGGTAAGAACCTCAATCATAATTGATCCAAGATCAAGTTTTTGGAAACATCCCATCCTATACATAGAGAGTACGACAATACCCGATGCATCCATCGATAATTCTATTGGTCTCTATCCTCATTTCCCAACTCATTGGCCAGATGAAAGGTACTTTCCATGAGTCCCGAATTACATGGGTAGGATGTATGCAAGGCATAGATCAAAGAGAGGGTGAACTAGATCAATATCATAATGGTGGTCAAAGAGAAAACCAACAAGGTAAGACAAACCTAGCCCTATGGTTGCTTATAGATCCAAGTAGTTATCCCCAAGCCCCCTCGAGCTCCTAGATCTCATAGTCCCACTCAAGAAGGACCCTCACAATAGGGTCTGTCCACGGTACCAAGCTTCTCACAGAAGGTTATCAATTTTACCTTTCCTAGGGGCTTCATGAAAATATACGCGACCAACTCATTAGTCCCAATGTGATGGAGCCTTATGGAGCCTTGTTGTACCATGTCCTAGACAAAGTGGTACCCGATATCAATATTCTTGGATCGGTCGTGGAACACAAGATTCTAAGAAAGACAACTCCCACTTTGGTTGTCTCAAAGGATCATGGTGGTATCAAGCACATTCCTAAACAAATCACTAAATATCATTCTCAACCAAACAGCTTCACAACAAGCCATACTTGTCGCAGTGTATTTTGCCTCATCGGTGCTCAAAAAAACCCATCTTTTCTTGCTACTCATGTAGGAGATTGAATCAGAACCTAGGGTGAAGCAACATCCAGATGTGCTTTTACGATCCACCAAAATTCCTACCCAATTTGGATCTGTATATCCATGGAGCCTCATGCTCCCGGTAGTGTATCTCAGCCTATGGTTGATTGTGCCTGAGAGATATCACAAGAGATTCTTGGCACCAATCTAGTGAATGTGATGAGGCTCGACCATGTATTGACTCAAAGTGTTCACAGCAAAACATACGTCTAGACATGATTTCACTAAGAACTTAAAGGCCCCCACAAGTCGACAATACTCGATGATATTTTCCAAACTAGAGCACAACAACACTTCCACACAACTTCTTAAATCTGAGTTCCATTGTAGTAGTCACGGACTTGTAGTCCACCATCCCAAATCTCTCCAGCAGCTTCACAACATATTTTCCTTGAGAAAGGAAAATCTCACCTAGCTTTTTCCGAACCTCCAAGCTTAGGAAATAGTGCATCAGTCCTAGGTCCTTTGTCTTGAACTCAGAAGCTAGCTCACTGTTACATTGATTAATGAGAGGGTCAACACCTATTTGGAAGACATCATCCACATTGAGAACCAGAATGAGATGTTTGTCATTATCAACCTTAAAATAAAGGTTTAGATCAACATCACTTCGAGTGAAGCCCAACTTCAATTAGTAGTTATCGATCCTCTCATACCAAGCCCTGGGGGTTTGCTTTAACCCAGAGAGGTATTTCTTCATCCTGCATACATGTGAGTCTCTATATCGAACTTCAAACCCTAGAGGTTGTTCCACATAGACATCTTCCTTCATTGAGACATTTACGAAGGCAGTCTTCACATCCATATAATGTAGACTCCATCCTTGCGAGGAAAGAAGGGAAATACGCAATCATATGGTGGTGTGGCGGGAAACAAGTGCAAATATTTCATCATAATCTATGCCTTCCTTTTGAGAGAAACCTCGGGAAAAAAATATTGCCTTGAACTTTTTAGCACTTCCATCGGCTCCATACTTGATCTTGTAGAGCCATTTCGAGGTGACAACAGATTTTTCATTCGGTCTAGGGACCACATCCCAAAAATAATTTTTCATGATAGACTCATATTCCTCATATAACATCCTTCCAAACTTTATGCTTCATGGCTTCTTCAAATGTTCCAGGCTCATATTGTATAATGGTGTTGATGGTTGCTAGGTACCATTGGTACATATTCAGATTCTTATCTTCACGGAATGTTCCCCTTGGAGCAATATCTCTCTCGGCATATTCTCGAGTGTCTTTAAGCCATGAAGTTCTTCTTTTATTTGAAGAAGGTGGATCTATAGGATCCATCGGAACTTCAACATCGGGCATCGATTCTTCCTTCCTTCCAGCTTCTTATTCTTCTTATTCTTCCTTTTAGATAGGAATATTTCTAACCTTATTGAGGGAAACATCTTCGTGGAAGGTGACATCATGGCATATCTCCACTTCTCTTTGACCTGGAAGATTTGTTCTATATGCCTTTGAGATTTCATTGTAGCCCACAAACATGCCCTTCTTTCCAGAAGCATCCAACTTGGTTCTCTTTTATTTCTTCACATGAAAATAAATGGGATTTCCAAAAACTCTAAAATCAGAGACATCGGGATTCTTACGAGAGAATACTTATTCAGGAGTTTTGGAGTCCAACACAGAATGTGGGAATCTATTTTGAACATACACATTAGCGTTGGCAGCTTCTCCCCATAGGAAATTCAGAAGACCTTGGTCATAAAGCATGATATGGGAAGCTTCCAAAATTGTTCTATTCTTCCTTTGAATAACACCATTTTGTTTGGGAGTATACATAGTGGTGATCTCCCTCTTAATTCCAGCTACCCTATAATAGTCATTAAATTCATTCAACTCATACTCAGTTCCATTATTAGTCCTCAAAAATTTTATCTTCTTCCCTATTTGAGTTTCAACCAAGGCCTTGAAGGTACGAAACCACTTGAATGCTTTGTCCTTCTTCTTCAAAAACTATATCCAATTTTTGTAGGAGAATTCATCTATAAAAGTGATATAATATAAGAATCCTCCCAAGGATGTTATGGCAAACATACCAAATAGATCAAAATGTATCAATTCCAGAATATCAAATGTCATCGTGACACTTTAAGGGAATGGTTCCCTTGTATGCTTTCCTTCGTCACAACCCTGACATACACCTTCATGATCATCTTTGAAATCGGGCATCCCTGTCACCACTTTCTTTACTTTGGGAGGGGCTTTGTAATGCAGGTCTGCAAACCTTTGGTGCCATAGCTCAGGTTAAAGAGTTGTGTCACATGTCATGGCCCTCAGGGGACTTCCTCCAGCCTGATAGAGTGTGTCAACCCTAAAACCAAGCGTGAACACTTCTTTGAATACCTTTCCATCAATGTATACCTTTCCATTGATGAATTTCACCTTGAATCCTTTGTATTCCATTACCGAGATAGACACTGGATTCTTCTTCAAGTCAGGTACGTACAACACATCTTGCAAATGGAGGACTTGACCTTGATTTAGATGAAGGGTCACGGTCCATGTCCCTTTCATAGGATAGGTAGAATTGTCTCCAAGGATAATCTCGAAATTAGTTTGCTTTTCAATCAGATCAGAGAGGGCTTCCTTATATCCAGTGAAGTACCTTGAGGCACCACTATCAATCAACTAATTTTCTAGGGTGTTGAGAGGAGATGAAGAAAACAAGGAATATATAAGAATATATTCATTTATATTATTATCAACAATGTTGGATTCATCATACCTAGAGTTCCTTGACCTTTTGAAAGGTTGACCATTTCCATTCCCATTTTGACCAGAGGGAGCCTTACTTTTTCCTTTGAACATGTTATTCCTTTGATTCCCACTACCCCTGAGATTTTTTTTGTTTTCATCATCTACGGGAGAGTCCCTTTTATTGGGGCACTCTCTTACATAGTGGCCAATTTTGTTACAAGTGTAACATATTCCTTTTCTTCCTTTGGCACCCGCTCTTCCATGACTTTGATTTCTCTACCCAACATTATTATTCTTCTTTGCATGAGTGGTGAAGGAAGTAGAGTCACTTCCATTCCCATTAGAGGGATGGTATTTCTCCATCATCCTTGTCTCCTCTTGAGTGCATGTCGTCAAAAATTCATGAAAATCAAGAAATATATTATTATTGAGAATAGTAGTATTGAATACATACCATGCCGAGGGAAGTGCTCCAAGAGAAATGAGAGTGAGATCTTGGTTAGCTATGGCCTCTCCAATAGCTAAGAGATCATTCTTGATTTCGTTGAGCCTCATGAAATATGATTGGATGGATTCACCCTTGTCCATCTTAATGTTCTTCAACTTGTTCTTTAGAAATAGAATTTGATTAGCATTGCTAGCCTTGAATATGATAACCAACTTATCATACATTTCCTTAGATGTTCCCAACTCGGAGATATAAGAAACCAAGTGCTTGATCTTCTTCGCCTTGACTTCCCCGTCCTTGTACTTTTTTTTAGTGGCAATTGATGCATTTGATGGAGGCTCATTGATCTTTCCCTGCACGTAATCCATAACATCATGTTCTTCCAATGTCAGATCCAAGGACATTTTCCAAGCATGATAATCAGACTTATCTATCAGCTTGTCATTAGATTTGATGTATGATTAGGAAGCCATTTATCCTGATCCTTGTCTTTTCAACTTCAGTGATTGTTCTTCTCACTCTTGCTTGGGTTTTCTCTTCACCTTAGCTCTGATACCATGTTAATTTTAGTTAATTATGGTATGTTCTATTCTTACTGCTATTTAATTCAATCTTTCTAATTAGCACAATTCAATTTCATATTTTCAATTACATAACCATTGAAAGTAAATGATGATAGAGCATAACATAAATCAACAGGAGACAAGCCATGACAAGAGACACAAGAATTTATAACTCTTCTTATTCAGCAGAGAGAGAGAAAATGTATTTTACAGCAGTCAACAGGATGCCCTAGCTAGCAAAGTATTTGTTGTTCAAGCCAACCCTTCAATCTCCAATCAAGCTTGGTAAAACTTGGTCAAATTTCACCTTCAGTAAAAGTCACACTCAACCCATAACAATCCACAAAACTGGTCAACTGCGGTCTAAACAATAGTCAACGTTACGGTCAAAGACAATATTTGACCTCGATATCTATGCCTCCAGCTGCGACCTCTCTAGATCGTATTTTTTGTCTTCAAAAAAAATTCAAATGGTGTATGTTGACCAAACGTCAATGCTAGTCAACAATACGATAAAAGCCCTAATAAAAGTCTGAAAATTTAGGTTCCTGATTCACTCGTGTGGAGGAGAGAGAGAAGCCTCTAAAGCTGTACGAACCAATTAGATGAGAGAGAGATGTGTGAGATGAGTGAATGACGAAATGAGCATCATGTCTCTCCTTTTTATATCCATGACTGTGGGTGTGTGACATAAATTTTGGGGCTTGTGAGCCTACATTACAATTATGGCCGACCTTGACAAATTTCACATGTGTGGAAAAAATAATTCAAAATACAACTTCTGCTCATCCAAACAAGATGATATTTAGATAAATCTTTCATCTCTACGAAATGAGAATCCAACAAAAATACCATATCCATCATATGATTACTACAACATGGATTTTGGCCCTAGTTTCCAAATTTAACAGGATCCCAGTCTCGTACATTGATCCCCGAGCAAAATATCTGCCTCGTCAACTCAAACCATATACCGCTTTGACCCAGGTTTGACCAGTCACAATGACCCTTCCCTTTGCTTCAGTTCCACAACAACCTTAATAGGAATCTACTCTTGTTGCAAAACAATATGGTGAGGGGGGCACAGCAAAAAATAAGGAACCTAAGGACAAGGCTCCCCAAACAACTCCATCTCCACCTAAGTCTCCAAATCCGACACCTATGTGCGCTTTGTGTGATTTTTTTAGCCAAGCCATCAATATTTGTCCTGAGCTTCCTCGTCTCAAACATGTGGTCAAAGAAACGTTTACGTAATCTAACATCCCGGAGGTCCATGTTTCCTTAACTCATTCAACTAAGAAAATAAAATCATTACGTACAAATCACCCTTGTTCTTTATGCGATATTTATGGCCACTATTCCCATCATTGTCCCCATCTTGATGGCTTTGGCGATAGCCTTAAGGAAATTCATGAAATAGGGGCCGCTCATAGTGGATCATCTACTCCTCTACTTGTGAGTTTTGCTTCACGAGAACTGGAGGACAGTTCTACACCCATTGTGATACCTGCCCGCAATGTCGAGAAGGCAGACTCTTCGGTACTAGCTCTTCATCTACCCATAGTAGCAATGCATATGTGAGCCATATTTCTCATGATGATGCACTAGGTAGCTCCACCACATCATGTGGTCTTCATTCCTCCATTTCTCCCATATTCCATTAAGATGAAGACATTATGGAAGCCATGACCACCTATAATTTTCATTGGGATGATATGCACCATTGTGCATATTTTCTTCCGCAATAGACCTGTGGCCAATATTTGTGGAGTCCAAAGACTTCATCCATAGTGAAGTTTATTCGTTTACAAAGACCTTAATTTGAACCTATGTGTTCGAACCACATACACTTTGTGGCCATTACTTTGAAACCCAATGTTTGGGTAAGGGGGCACCCATATTTGAGAGTCCAAGAGAAGCAATTCTCCCCAACCCTCGTAGTGTATCTCATAGTGTTGACTATAGTACCATTATTCTTCCCCACCTCGAAGAACCTCTGGAGTCCCATATCACTCCAGATCACCCTAGGGCTGATCAATTTAATCATTCCTTCATCTTATATGAGCAACCCAGTCCCTCTCACATTGTTGCTGACCAAGCTCAATGTTTTCTAGGTGTGCACCAATTCATTAATCCAAACCCACTCTTTGGGATAGCGACATGTATGCAAACCCACAAATTCAATCGATTTGATTCATATATGCAGTGCCAATTGTATTGGTAATCCACTATTTCCTTTCTGTAATTGTGTTTATCCATTCTTCCCACAAGAAGATAATCATTACATAAACATATGATGAACCACATCATCAAAATGTGTTTACAGTCCACTATTATAAATACATTTGGCATGTCCAGAACATGCTTGGGGGCACTTATGCCCCTATATCTCCTCGCCATCCTCTTGAAGATTTAGTGCCTATGAGACTGAATGCTTGAATCTATTATTTCAACACTTGGAACACCACGGTGCTCCACAAACGCCTCTAGCTAGCGGCATCATTCCCACCTTTTCATACCACATCATTCTCCTCCATCACATATGGTCGAGGGTAGTATCCCATGCATGGGGGCATGATTTCCCCTTGCCACCTTCTTACTTGATTAACACAAGTCACAGCCTCGACCCCAAAGATCTAGGTATGGTCGATTATCCTTCCTTCTCTTGGATAGTTTTTCCTAACCACCTCTCCGGTGAGTAATATATCGTAGATGCATGATACCATATCTTCAAATATTATACTTTATGTGATACCATACTTACCACCTGGTCCCCATGTTTGACTAGGTGGGTAGGGATGATCCTAGACCTTCTCTAGTAGTTCATTCTTGTATTCCTCTCTTACCTTGATTCTTCATGAGGAACCATAGTTCCAAGAAGCCTCAAGGCCATTATTAGACAAGTCCACCTTCGTGAAAGTCGCATATCATATTTCCCAAGGTAGTTTTGTCCGCTACAATCTCCACAAGATTTAGGGCCTTCTCCTCCTCTCCAAATTCATGTGGGTTTCATGTGATATATTTTTTAGAAGGACCTTCAACTATAACCCAAAGTGAATACACACTTTCATTTTCATCTCTACATTTAAAATGTGGATCTTAAAGGGGGAGATAACTATGTATTGATTACTAATAGTTAAAGTATATATCATCTTCACTAGAATTTAGTGAAATTTGTATGTAGAATTTAATCATAAAGTATGTATTTTAAAAGAATGAGGAATTAGGTTGGAGAAAGAAAGTATGCATTTTAAAATGGATATAGATAAAGAGGAATTTAATCATAAAGTATGTATTTTAATAGAATGAGGAATTAAGTTGGAGTGTGAAAGTATGCATTTTTAAATGGATATAAATAAAGAGGCATGTGATGAGGGGTATTTCTAAGTAGATGTAAATTCAAATTTGTAATTTGAATTTAATCATAAAATATGTATTTTAAAAGAATGAGAAACAAAGTTGGAGAGTGAAATTATGTATTTTTAAATGAATACAAGTAAAGAGGAACCAGATCAGGTGCATTTTGAATTTGTAAGTTGAATTTAATATTTTAAGAGAATAATAAATTAGGTTGAAGAGTGAAAATATGAATTTTAAAATAGATATAGGTAAAGAGAAACACTATAGGAGCATTTTGAAATGAATGTAAATTCAAATTTCTCACTTGAATTTAATCATAAAATATATATTTTAAAAAAATTATAAATTATGTTAAAGAGTGAAAATATGTATTTTAAAATGAATATAGGAAAGAAAAAAACAGGATCATGTGCATTTTGAAACTGATGTAAATTTAAATTTAGAACTTGAATTTGAATTTAATTATAAAGTATGTATTTAAAAAAAAAGAGGAACTAGGTTGGAGTCTGAAAATATACATTTTAAAATGGATATTGGTAAAAAGGAAGTTATATTTTGAAGTGGATGGAGGTGAAGAGGAATAGGGTTTCGAAGGGAAACGTGCATTTTAAAGTGGCTGTAGGTGAAAAGATTCTAGGGTGCGATTACTGTATAAATGTCATAAAAAGTTAATAAGAGTGGGTACGAGTTGAAAATGTAGGATATTATAATTGAGGGGAAGTGCGTAAACGTCAAATATGCTATAAAAGTTAATGTTGCACGAGGTCAGCCCCACAGAAATTTAAGAGAATTGTCACCAATGTGGCTAAGAATAAGACGCATCTGTGTACAGGCCAATAGTGAAGACTTCTCCAGAGATTTCAGTGCAGGTGGAACCTGTCCTTTTGGTGTTCAAAGAAAGGAATGAAAAGCTGGAATTTTCTGCTAGTATGACTCCTGTAAATGTGAAGAAAGTATGTTCAAGTTTCATGAACTTGTATTTGAGTTGGGTTGATGGAAGAGGCCAAGCTGGAATTCTCTGTCAATATGACACCTGTAAATGTGAAGAAAGTATGCTCAAGTTCAGGGTACTTAAATTGGGTTGATGGAAGGGTCCATATGTTGAGCAGTCCACTGGCAGCCATATTCTGCTGATCATGTGCAGTACTTGGTACATGTGGGGTGCAAGTTTCATTTAATTTATTTTATTTTTTTATTTCCTACCCATTAAGGAGTCTTTTGACTATGAGGTATTTAGCTTAAATTTTCTATTTCACTATTTTCCATTTCTATTTCACTAGTTCCTGCCATAAGGCAGCAGGGATGGCAGTAATGGGTGTGCTTTTATTAGTGTTAAAACCTGAAAAGTTTTAATCCAAAGGTTTTTTTTATCATCTGATTATTTTTGGTTGTGTGGGGAATTTTTTAGTTTCAATATCATCAGTTGGTTTTGGTTGTTTGGGCGATTCCTTAGTTTCAATAAACAACAACTCCCTAAATAATGACAAATCTCGACCAATAGTGAGATGGCCTCCCAATACGGAGGAATTCCTAGGCCTCGGTAGACAACAACGCAGTAAATAATGACAATAATGACAGTCTCGACCAAGAGTGAGATGGCCTCCTGGGCAGAACAGGAGGGAGAAAGACGTAAGGTTTAAAACAGCTCGAATCTCTAGGCCTTCCGAAACAGCGGAAGCGTAAACACCAGAGGGCCGCAAACTAGAATTTAGACAATTATCATGTAATCAGTATAGATCCATCTAAAACATGGATCTAACATGAGCAGAAAGGGATCCAATTCCTTTTGTTGCAAACTTATTTTAGAATACAAAAATTTGTTATTGTTTAAATTTCACTTTTGATTGTTATAGAGATTACATAACATGTATTGAAACATTTTATATTAATCCATATTAAATTATTTTATTCATAAATCATATTGGATATTTGATTCTACCATACATTAAAATATTTTCTTTTAACATTTTTTTCTATATATAGATTTATATAAAGTTGATATTACTTATTAAAATATTTTTAAAAAAAATAAGGTTTAAACATCTTACTCACATATTTTTTTTACTTCTAATTACTCTACATGATATTAGGTCATATGGACAACTAATTAAAAATGCATAGCATATATATATTTTTTCATTTTTATTATAGCCGACATTGTTTTTCTATTTAGAGAATATTTTATTTTTATTTTATGAGGAATGAACATACTTAATGTAGCCTTCACACTGGGATGTAGAAACAATATAGATGCAGTTTAACCACATATCTACCAAGGGCCTTGAGAGATCCAATATCAAACTTTTTAAAAAAATTACATGTCAATTAATACATTTTACTGCTTCCTAAATTTGTGATTAATATAGTTTTATGTGGTAATTTTTCATTGTTTAAATTGCATAATTTTATATTTTATCATTATTAATATTTTATATTAAAAATTGAATTAGTCACACATTTTCCTCTTATTAAAAAGTAACTACTCTACATTACCTTCAATTAATTTTTCCTTTCAAGCTAAGGTTAACACACACACACATATATATATACACACTTTCTGTAGAGAGAGAAAATCCATGCTGAAATATATTAGTTAATATGGATATTCAAACACTTTCTTTAAGTTCTATATATATATTTTATTTCTATTAAGTTGTATAAAATTATAATATCAACCCTTAATTGTTGTGTTAATAGATTTTTAATTGTTTAAATTATTTTTATTATTTTTTGAGCACGTGACATACTTACACATCTCCCTTGTACTGGATTCTAGAACCAACATAGATCCATCTAAAACATGGATCTAACATGAGCCGAAAAGGATCAAATTCCTTTTGTTGCAAACTTATTTTAGAATACAAAAATTTGTTATTGTTTAAATTTCACTTTTGATTGTTATAGAGATTACATAACATGTGTATTGAAACATTTTATATTAATTCATATTAAATTATTTTATTCATAACTCGCATTGGATATTTGATTCTATCATACATTAAAATATTTTCTTTTAACATTTTTTTCTATATATAGATTTATATAAAGTTGATATCACTTATTAAAATATTTTTTAAAAACATAAGGTTTAAACATCTTACTAACATATTTTTTTTACTTCTAATTACTCTACATGATATTAGGTCATATGGACAACTAATTAAAAATGCATAGCATATATATTTTTTTTCATTTTTATTATAGCCGACATTGTTTTTCTATTTAGAGAATATTTTATTTTTATTTTACGAGGAATGAACATACTTAATGTAGCCTTCACACTGGGATGTAGAAACAATATAGATGCAGTTTAACCACATATCTACCAAGGGCCTTGAGAGATCCAAAATCAAACTTTTTAAAAAAATTACATGTCAATTAATACATTTTACTGCTTCGTAAATTTGTGATTAATATAGTTTTATGTGGTAATTTTTCATTGTTTAAATTGTATAATTTTATATTTTATCATTATTAATATTTTATATTAAAAATTTAATTAGTCACCCATTTTCCTCTTATTAAAAAGTAACTACTCTACATTACCTTCAATTAATTTTTCCTTTCAAGCTAAGGTTAACACACACACACATATATATATACACACTTTAGAGAGAGAAAATCCATGGTGAAATATATTAGTTAATATGGATATTCAAACACTTTCTTTAAGTTCTATATATATATATTTTATTTCTATTAAGTTGTATAAAATTATAATATCAACCCTTAATTGTTGTGTTAATTGATTTTTAATTGTTTAAATTATTTTTATTATGTTTTGAGGACGTGACATACTTACACATCTCCCTTGCACTGGATTCTAGAACGAGCCTTTTGGCTCAATTATAATATCAACACTTAATTGTTGGGTTAATAGATTTTTAATTGTTTAAATTATTTTTATTATTTTTTGAGGACGTGACATACTTAACATCTCCCTCATATTGGATTGTAGAATGAGCCTTTCGGCTCAATAAAATATCTCAGTTATTTAGAAAATTAATAAAGATAGTTTATATTTTCGAATACTCACTTATTTGACTTCATAATTTACTGTTTATATTTTAATGTAAAGTGTTTATACTTTCGGATATAATAATGGACTACATTGACATTGATTTCATTAAAAGTATTTGATAATTCAATACATTATAATATCAACTCAACTTATGATCTCGACAAAGCTGTTAATCAAGCTGAGAAATTAAATACCAAGACTTTGAATTTTTTACTTGTAACTGGTCTAAAGATGGCTGTGGTTTTACTACATTTATGCTGCACCTCGATTCGTGATTCATGAGTTAATTTTGTTTGTTTTGTATCTAGTATGTTTTGTATTATAATCAACATGAACATGTTATTTTTATTTTGTAAATCTAATTTCCTATTGAATTAAGCCCCATCAAATTCGAGCATTTAGAAAGAAAACATGTTCTACAGGTTTAAAATATCATTAAATTCGAATATGTATCCTTGAAATATAAACAATATTCACATTGTTTATTCGAAGACAGAAACCTTGTTATGTATCTTTGAAATATCATTGATATCAACAATATTCACATTCTTTACCATCAATATTGATAGCACCCTAGTATATGACACAAAGCCAATACATTTATTTTACTGGCTAGCTCTCTCAAATGTATTCAATAAATTAAATTCTAATATATACCCTTGAAATATAAACAATATTCACATTCTTTATTCAAAGACAGACACCTTGTTATGTATCTTTGAAATATCACTCGTACCAACAGTATTCACATTCTTTACCATCAATATTGATAGCACCCTAGTATATGACACAAGGCCAATAGTGCCTAGCTCTCTCAAATGTACTCAATAAATTTGGTTATTGCACATAGTTCTCTCAAATATCTATTCAATAAATTTGGTTATCTTCATCTATTGTGATTATTTATTAGATTTATATAAAAATAAAATGTATTTTATTATTTATTTTAATAAAATGTATTTTGTTATGCTTTTTAATATTATTCAAATAAATTATAAATTTATAATGAAAATTATAAATCTTAGATATAAATTTTATAGTTTTTTTAATATAAAATGAATAAAATATATATGATTATTATATATTTCTTTTTTAAAGAGTTTTGGTTTTTTTAAAAAGGGTTTTGGGTTTTGTTAAATTTACTTATAATCATATTTGTTAAAGTTTGTTGATAGTTCACTTCACTATTTAGTGGGACATGTTATTATGTGTTGTAATAATTTGTATTTTTTTTTACCCTTTCCATTTAAAATTTATGATAAATTATTATTACATAATTTTAATGTGTTAAAATTGTATATTTTTTTTTAAATATTTTAAAAGTTCTAATGAAAATGAGAATTTAATTATTAAACAGAGTCTCTTTAAAATCCTGCTAATATCAAAAACATCACACAAAGTCAATACTCACGATGACTAAGATTTTTCATAAACCCATAAACCTTTAGTGAATCTACAGGCAATCAAGATTTGAGAGGACTACTTTGCGGCTCGCAAGTTTCCCTCTAGTGGCTGGTCTTTGCCATTAGTTTACAAGGATTTTTTTGGTTGTGGTGACTATTGGTTTGAATTTTTCCATTTTGTTCTCTTCCATTATGTATAGATATATTACACAACAACGCTCTAGAGTTCAACATAGTGAAGGTGAGTTGTAATGTCAACAAATTAGTATTATTATTATTATTAAATAAAAATGAAATGAAAATTATAAAATTTTGAAATTTGTAAATCTTCTTAAAAAATAAAAAAATATTTATTGATATAGGTTTTATAAAGTGTTTTTAATATATATTTTATTTTCATTTTTTTTAAAAGGGTTTTATTTTTTATTTTTTGTTGATTCTATTCTATATTCATATTTGTTTAACTTTACTAATAAAATTGCTACATTATTAATAGAAAGATTTTTAGGACATGTTATCATTTCGTGTAATAATTTGTATTATGTCTCAATGCTTTCAATTTAAAGTTTTTGATGAATCACTATGTACATAATTTTAGCACATTAAAATCGCATATTTCCTCTTAGGAGAGTATTCTAAATATTGTTATCAAACATGTTTTTCAAGATATTATTTTAAAAGTTACGAAAATGAAAATTTAACTATTAGACACGAGAAAATTTTGTCTCTTTAAAACCCTACTAGCATCCAAAACCTCAGTAAAAAAGAAAATACTCATGATGATTATGATTTTTCATAAGCACATAAATCTTTAATAAATTTAGAGGCAATACAAGATTTAATAAATTTCCACACCACAAAACTTATTGACATTGGTGACATCAAATCCAAAAACCAAGTTGCAAAACAATTTCTCCAGAGAATTGAGAGAACTAATCCCTTATTATTAAAACTAAAAGTTAAGAAAAAGTTGAATCTATAGAATTCATAGGGTTTTTCAGGTTTTTCCTCTGACTTCGCTTCTTCTCAACCTCATACAACCGCCATGTCCAGTGCCAATGCAGGTGCAGGAAGCTAACCAACCGGTAGCTTTGGCTCTAATCTTGGAGTCACTTCTAGTGGAACCGCTATAGGAACCGTCCCATACACTCCTTTCCTACCTTTTATGGTGGGTTTCATCCTTCCGAATTTTAGCAGTTAATAACTAATCCCATAATCCACGATGCAGGTTGGCCAGCTATGGCAAATAAGCTTCCTTTAAACATTCCTAAGTTTGAATGAAACACTAGAGAGGACCCAACTAATCATGTGTGATCCTTTCATATGTGGTGTTCATCTAATTCCATCACCCATGACTCCATTCGCCTTCGATTTTTCCAACGCACGCTCACTGGAGAAGCTGTAAAGTGGTATGTTGATGAGTGCGTCACATCCCATATCACTTTTTCTACTCTTGCTAAAGTGTTTGTTTCATATTTCTAGTTACCCCTCTGTTATGATATCGATACCGAGTTGTTGACCACATTCCATCAATCTTCTGCCACACTCCTTTTTGACCATGTCAAAGAATGGCATAGAAGAAGGAGCTTGTGTAGAGCTCCTACATTCGACGACCTATATCAATTTTTTTCTTATAATTCTCTTGGCCCCCATAGGTAAATATGTTGCATCTCATTTTCCTCAGTTCGAGGAAGAAGCTCTTCATGTTTCTTTAAAATATGACTTGATCTATTTCGACTCAGGTTATGTTATACCGTTTTACCAAATATTCCTATATCGAGGGCCAGCTATTGCTCAACCTATTTACCCAAATGTTGCCCCATCTCCTTACTATCCTTATGCATATCCCAACACTCTAGCCTCTGTGGCATTAGCACCTCCCACGCCTTCTCAACCTCTTCCACACTAGCCACCGCCTCCTTAAGGTCAATTATATGCATAGTAGAGCATGACTAATCCCCCCAATTCCAAGAAAAAAAATAAGGGGAAAGGAAACCAGAACCAAAAAGCATAGGGTAACCAAGGTCGCCAAGGTAATCAACCGAACACACCCCAAGGGAACCAACCTAACACACAAATAAACAATAGGGCAATCAGCCCCAACAAATTAGACCCTTCGTATGAGCAAACCTTGTTCATGTTGTCGTGCACGCCATTATACTCGTGATTGTCCCCTTTTACCCGAGATGTGCCAATTATGGGAAGCCCAAGCAGTGTCCAGAGGACAGAAACCCACCACTTCGCTTCCTCCAAACACTACGCCAACTCAGCTAACTATGTTGACTAATCCTTTCCCTCAACATGGATATGTTGTTGCTCAACCACCTCATGGTTAGGATGATCCTCAATCTCAGCAGTTTGGTACCCCTAATTACCATATTCTCATGATGAATTCTGACAAGCTCAATACTGCTAATGTCAACCTTAAGACCTGGTCGCGCTAGTATGACAAGCAACCTGCTATGTATACAACCGATTCCCAAACCAAAGTATCCATAGAGTCCATTCTGACACCAAATGTTACCTTACAGATCCCTCGGCCTTAGGCAAAGGTCTTTCCCAAGATACCCAAAGGGTCATCATGCCGAAATGATACATCTGCCAAAGTCGCCCACACCTAAAACATAGTAGATGACTTGGCGCAGTCTCCTACCACCATGTCAACACTGGAATTCCTCCTAACATGCCCTTCACAAAGAAAATCTCTACTATTTTCTATAGGAATTGTGAATCCTTCAGATGATCATTTGATCATCATTGATGTAGAAAATTCAGAACATCCCCCTTTACCCTCATCTGTTTCCTTCTAAATACTAGTCAAGATCTGTAATGGCCATGTTCAACGATGTATCATTGACGAGGATACATCCACCTATGTGATGTATGCCTTTGTTTGGAAGCAACTTGGGTCCCTCGATCTACCCGCATCCACCATCATCTTGAATCCATGGGACAGTCACCCTTCCCATCCCCTTGGCATGTAACACAATTGTCATGTCACATTTTCTAGAATTCATTGATGCCCCCCCTCGGATTATAATATCCTCTTGGGTCGTAACTACACATATGAGATGTCATTTTTTTCATCTACGGTTCATCGCCAGATGTGCTTCCCCAGCAATGGAAATATTGTCACTATCGATTAGTTGAAATATTACAAATCGAAGTCTTAGACCTCCCCTGAGTCCATCATATCTTCGGTGGTTGATAAGAAATCAATCACCCCTCTCACCAGTGTCTCACCAAGAGTCTATAAATATTCCACCTTATTAGGTGTTTTCCTTGGGCCCCCCTTGTTAAAACTGAGCCCAGCTCATCGAGTGTTTGCATGTTGCAAGTGTCATAGGCTAACTAAAAATGGCTCAGTATGCCTAGTCAGCAAACTGCGCCTACAAAACCTGATGTTATTCACTTGACAAAACCATCAGGATCTCAAGGACCTTCTCCTTCTATTGGTGTCTCTCCTCCTCTTTTTAAACCAGGAACATACTCCCCAAGTCTTAACCATCTGGGAGTTGTCCCTCTAGGCCATTATCCTTCAGGTTAGATAGCGTTTTTCGCTCCCTCATATGGAGTCATTTCGATGCCTATTATGGTTATGTTGCGTTTACCCAATTTGACCCTAGGGCTCTATTAATTTTAGTTTACCATGGTATGTTCTACGCTTAGACCAGTTTACTTCAATATTTCTTATAAGTCCAATTTAATTTCATATTTGCAATCACATGACCAATGAAAGTAAAAATGCTGATAGAACATAAAATAAATTGACATAATACAAGCTAAGGCAAGAGACACATGAATTTATAATTATTCTTATTCATGAGAGAGAGAGAAATTGTATTTTACAACAATCAATAGAATTCCCTAGCCAGTAATGAATTTTCTCGTGAAACCATCCCTTAAACCTCCAATCAAGCTTAGTAAAACTTGTTCAAATTCGGCCTTCAGTCAAAGTCACACTCAGCCTAAAAAAGTCCACAAAAATGGTCAACATAGAAGTCAAACTTTGCAGTCTAAACAAAATTCAACGTTGCAGTCAAATTCAATGTTTGACCTCAATTTTTGTGGCTCAAGCTACGACCTCTATAGATTATATTTGTTGCCTTCAAAAGGCATTGAAACATTTTATGTTAACCCAAGGTCAACGCTGGTCAACGTTTCCATAAAAGGCCTAAAAAAAGTCTAAAAATTCAGCTTCCTGATTCACACATGTGGAGGAGAGAGAGATGCCTCTAAGGTTGTACAAACCAATAATATGAGAGAGAGATGTGTGAGATGAGTGAATGATGAAATGAGAATCTTGTCTCTCCTTTTTATATCCATGACTCTCGGTGTGTGACACAACTTTTAGGGCTTGTGAGCCTACATTACAATTCTAGGCGACCTTGACAAATTGAACATGTGGGGATAAATAAATTCAAAATAAAACTTCTTCTCATCCAAACAAGATGATATTGAGATCAATATTGCACCTCTCCCAAATAGGAATCCAACAAAAATATCATCTCCATCATATGTGCAGTGCAACATAGAGTTTGGCCCTAGTTTCCAAATTTAACACTCCATCTCAACCAGAGAGACCTCCACCTACCCATCTATTTGTCCACCTAGGCGATCCTATCATCCAGTACCATCATGTACTATCATATGTCATCATGATATAATGTTTCATCTTGTTGTCTCTGCTTTGTTGGCTCTGCTTTGCTATAATAATAATAATATGATCGAGAGTAAGTCACAAGGACTTTTCCACTCTCCACTGACCTGCAATCAATTTATAGGTAAAAACCTCAACCAGACTCAAGAGCGAGTTACATAATGACTCGAAGTCATTTTAGAGGTAAGAACCTCAATCATAATTGATCCAAGATGAAGTTGTTGGACACATCCTATCCTATACATAGAGAGTACGACAATACCCGATGCATCCATCGATAATTATATTGGTATCTATCCTCATTTCCCAACTCATTGGCCAGATGAGAGGTACTTCCCATAAGTCCCAGATTACATGGGTAGGATGTATGCGAGGCATAGATCAAAGAGAGGGTGAACTAGATCAATATCATAATGGTGGGAAAAGAGAAAACCAACAAGGTAAGACTAACCTAGCCCTGTGGTTGCTTATAGATCCAAGTAGTTATCCCCAAGCCCCCTCGAGCTCTTGGATCTCATAGTCCCACTCAGGAAGGACCCTCACAATAGGGTCTGTCCACGATACCAAAATTCTCACAGAAGGTTATGAATTTTACATTTCCCACGAGCTTCATGAAAATATACGTGACCTACTCATTAGTCCCAATGTGATGGAGCCTTATGGAGCCTCACTATACAATTTCCCACACAAAGTGGTACCCGATATCAATATTCTTGGATCGGTCGTGGAACACAAGATTCTCAGAAAGACGACTCCCACTTTGGTTGTCTCAAAGGATCACGGTGGTATCGAGCACATGTCTAAACAAATCACTGAATATCATTCTCAACCAAAAAGCTTCACAAGAAGCCATACTTGTTGCAGTGTATTTGGCCTCAACAGTGCTAAAAAAACCCATTTTTTCTTCCTACTCATCTATGAGATAGAAGCAGAACCTAGGGTAAAGCAACATCCAGATGTGCTCTTACGATCCACCATAATTCCTACCCAATCGAGATCTATATATCCATGGAGCCTCATACTCTCGGTAGTGTATCTCAGCCAATAATTGATTGTGCCTGAGAGATATCACAAGAGATTCTTGGCACCAATCCAGTGAATGTGATGAGGCTTGACCATGTATAGACTCAACGTGTTCACTGCAAAACATAAGTGTGGACATGATTTCACTAAGAACCTCAAGGCCCCCACGAGTTGAAAATACTTGATGATATTTCCCAACTTGGGCACAACAACACTTCCACACAACTTCTTAAATTTGAGTTCCATTGGAGTAGTTTTGGACTTGCAGTCCACCATCCCAAATCTCTCTAGTATCTTCACAACATATTTTCCTTGAGAAAGGAAAATATCACCTAGGTTTTTCCAGACCTCCAAGCTTAGGAAATATTGCATCAGTCCTAGGTCCTTTATCTCAAACTTAGAAGCTATCTCACTCTTACATTGATTAATGAGAGGGTCAACACCTATTCGAAAGAGATCATCCACATTGAGAACTAGAATGAGAGGTTTGTCATTATCAACCTTAAAATAAAAGTTTGGATCAACATCCCTTCGAGTGAAGCCCAACATCAATTAGTAGTATCCATCCTCTCATACCAAGCCCTAGGGGTTTGCTTCAACCTAGAGAGGGATTTCTTCAACCTGCATACATGTGAGTCTCTATCTTGAACTTCGAACCCTAGAGGTTGTTCCACATAGACATCTTCCTTCATTGAGACATTTAAGAAGGCAGTCTTCACATCCATCTGATGTAGAATCCATCCTTGCAAGGCAAGAAGGGAAATACACAATAAGATGGTGGTGTGGTGGGAAACAAGTGCAAATATTTCATCATAATCTATGTCTTCCTTTTGAGAGAAACCTCGGGAAAAAATATTGCCTTGAACATTTCAGCACTTCCATCAGCTCCATGCTTGATCCTGTATAGCCATTTCGAGGTGAAAACAGATTTTTTGTTCGATCTAGGAACCACATCCCAAAAATAGTTTTTCATGATAGACTCATATTCCATCATCCTTCCAAACTTTATGCTTCATGGCTTCTTCAAATGTTCCAGGCTCAGATTGTACAATGGTGCTCATGGCTACTAGGTACCCTTGGTATATATTCGAATTCTTACCTTCACGGAATGTTCCCCTTGGAGAAATATCTCTCTCGGCATATTCGAGAGTGTCTCTAAGCCATGACGTTCTTCTTTTATTTGAAGAAGGTTGATCTATAGGATCTATCGGAACTTCAACATCAGGTATCGATTCTTCCTGCCTTCCATCTTCTTCTTCTTCTTTGTCTTCCTTTTATATAGGAAGATTTCTAACCTTCTTGAGGGAAAGATCTTCATTGAAGGTGACATCATGGAATATCTCCACTTCTCTTTGACCAGAAAGATAGATTCTATATGCCTTCGAGGTTTCATTGTAGCCCACAAACATTCCCTTCTTTCCAAAAGAATCCAACTTGGTTCTCTTTTATTTCTGCACATGAAAATAAATGGGACTTCTAAAAACTCTAAAATGAGAGACATCGTGATTCTTACCAAAGAATACTTATTCAAGAGTTTTGGAGTCCAATTCAGAATGTGGGCATCTATTTTGAACATACACATCGATGTTGGCAGCTTCTCCCCATAGGAAATTCAGAAGACCTTGGTCGTAAATCATGATATGGGAAGCTTCCAGAATGGTTCTATTCTTCCTTTCAATAACACCATTTTGTTTGGGAGTATACACAGTGGTGATCTCCCTCTTAATTCCAGCTTCCCTACGATAGTCATTAAATTCATTCGACTCATACTCGGTTCCATTATCAGTCCTCCAAATTTTTATCTTCTTCCCTGTTTGATTTTCAACCAAGGCCTTTAAGGTACAGAACCACTTGAATGCTTCGTCCTTCTTCTTCAAAAACTATATCCAATTTTTGCAGGATAAGTCATCTATAAAAGTGATATAATAAAAGCATCCTCACAAGGATTTTATGGGAAACACACTAGATATATCAGAATGTATCAATTGCAAAATATCAAATGTCTTCGTGACACTTTAAGGGAATGGTCTATCTGCTCAACTTAGTGTTCCTAAATTGATATCATAAATTGTCAACTAGGGCTAGTAAACTATTGAAGTGAAGTGCACTATATGTGCCTAGGTATCTTCTTCCTACTTCGTTGTGTTTAGCGTTTTTCTAGTGTTTTTGATTTTGTGTTTTTGTGCTAAGAGGAAAAGAACTAAATTGTTGGCAAAGAGAAGTTATTGGTCACACTAAAACAGAGCAAAATCTACTCTAAACTATGTATGGCACCTAAGAACAGAAAATGCTAATTCACCAATTGCAAAGCTTGACAAGGAAAGTAACTCATAACATTAACTCAGTCCAATTCATTTCATTATAGGTATGTTGGAACAAATTGAGAAAAGGATAAGTTTGATGCAATGAGGTTCTTTTAAGTAAACAACAACTTACAATATCACAGAGAAAATCTCACCCATAGTTAGAAATTTGCTGGAACACATTGAGAAAAGATTATCTGCAACATAGTAAGGAACCCTATGCTATTTAACTTATGACACTAAAATCAACCCATTCCGCAACTCAAAATGTTACTATTAAGCCTCATTCAAGGGTTAGAGATCTCTTGGAATAGCTTTGGAAAAAGGTTGTTTGTAAAATTATGAGAAATTGCAAAACAGTCAAGACCTCAAAACAATATTACTAATTCTTTTCTATATGATAATAATGTGTTAGAAGAGACTAAGAACAAGAGAATTTTGTAAATAATGAAGGACTTTAAGTCGAATTTAATAGAACTAGAATACAACTAGCAAATAAAACTTGAAATGCAATTAACAGAATTGAACTAATACGCAATTAGCCTTCAAAATACTACAGCTCTATCTCATTCAGTGTTAGTGATATTTTGGAACAATTCATGAGAACAATATTGACTACAGTATTCGATGTAAGTAAGCATAAACATGAAGTTTAGAAAAATACGTAAATTAACAATGAAACAGAGATAAAGTTACTTATCTAAAAAATATGCACAAATCCTTTCGGACAGTAGGGGACCTCTACCATCGGATTGGCACACAAATATTTTCAAGATTGCTTCAGATCATGCATTAAATTTGTACTTCTTTCATTAAAGGAAAACGCTTCAAAAATAGAGTATTACAGTCTTGGACAACTTAACAACAGAACATCAACGAGCTAACTATCTCTCGGTTCACCGAGTTATTTTTATAAACAAAAGACATAACTGTCATTAAGAAGAAATAGGGATAGGTGTATTTTTCAATCAAAATTGAATTAGAACTCCTGTTGAGGCCTCATACTTTGCTGAAGACATCTGCAGAGTCCTTGTCCTGGTAGAAGTCTACTTCATAGTTTTGGTTTCCTCCACGAGCATAACCACTTGCAGATTTTTGCTCAGACTTCGTAGAGGGCAAGGAATGATGTAGGTGAGTTCTGGAATTCAACCATATGAATTTTTCCTTTAAGTGACACCTGTAACCTGTGTGAACATAAAGATAGCTGTGGAATATGTGACCAGCTATAGAATGGCTGCATTCTGTAGCTAAGTCTAATAAAAAATCACTACAACAACAAAACCATAAAAGTATAGCAAGTCAGTCATTGCATGCATTCTTAAAGTGACTTTAATCAATCCTATTGATATTTTAAGCCTATAATCGATAAAGGACAAAGGAAATGAAGTGAAATTTGGTGAAAGAAAAGGACATCTTTGGGGCTCAACATACCCCCACTGCAAAGCTTTTGCATGTCTTCATGCAATTAATCCATGTATTCTGAAACTTCTGCTAGGACATCTAACTTCCTTTTTCTGCTTTGCTTGATGTTCAGTGGCATCCTAGGCTTCCTTATGACCAATTTGAACCTCAGGTTTATAAGTGCCCTGCTCAACTTTTTATTTTTCTTCTTCAGCTTTTCACTAGCCTTGTACAATTTTTCCATTTGCAGAGAGAGTTGTGTTCATGTTACTTTTCAGCTTGACTTGTTCCCTTAATATTTCATTTTCATTTTTTATGTTCCTATTAAGTACTTCCAGTTCATATTTATCCCTTCTCAGCACTTCAATGGAAGACTCTTGTGGGCTAGGAGTTCTTCTTTTGTTTTCTGAGACTCTCTTTTCCAGTGACTCAACATAATTATAGATTTGTTGTTGTGCTGGGTCTACCTCCGGAGTTCCTCTATCAAGATCCTCTTCGTACTGTTACTCAGGAGATCTATCAGTTGGTGTCTCTTCATCCTCAATATCTATGATTCCCGTTTGTTTAACCCCTATTTTATTTAAAATGCCTTTAAGCCTATGGCTTCGTCTTAGTTTAGATGGTCCCTCACCTCTCTCCTTGGCATACTTTCTTATTATCTTCTCCTTTTTAAGATGTTTCTTAATTTCAGCCAATTTTTCAGAGATAATCTCGTCACTGTCTTCTTGTATGGATTTACTAGTTTTAATTTCAACGAATTTGGAAAATTTTCCTCTCTCGCTTCTTCTTACAAGTTTGCCTTTAGATGGAGTTTCTTTAGGTTCTTCAAAGTGATTCCTCAAGAGGAACTCATCCCAATTGTCTCCCACCTTTCTCAAATGATGCTCAATTAGGATTTTAACTAGGCCATGGTGATACAAGGTGGTTTCTAATAATTGAACCATTTTTTGTACATTAGAAGCCATCCTCTTTAGGCTATGGAGTAAGAAAAAGGGTAAATTTATTTCTTCATCTAGGAAATGCATCATAAGCCGAATATAATAAACATATAGGGTTCCAAACCTTCCTTCACAAGTTATAAACTTTTGCAGAATTAACAACATATTTTGCCACTTATTCTTTAAGGCTAAACTAGGAATGCCTTTCTTGAAGACTGAGATATCCATACCTAGTGTTTTGAGCATCTGCCTCCATGCCTCATTGTGAAATTCCTTTTTTTTTAACCATCGTTCACCTTGCATTGGTAATTCTGCTGCTTCTGCAATGAAGGATTATGTGATAGTGAACTTGACATCACCTATTTCAACTTCTGACCCGTTGAAGGACCGGGAAAATGTCTTGGTAACCTCCTTATGGAATCCATTGAAATTTTCCAAAACCTGTAGCCACCCCACCTGCTGTAACATTTCTTTAATCTGTGGGTAACCCTCTAGGTATTTTGTTCCGACTGGTTCAGATATTACAATGAGTCCCATGGTTTATTTTCTCAATATTTAATTTACTGCTCCGTAACTACTCTCTTATTCACGGTAAAAATGGTTGTAGAATATTGTTTTCACCCCAAAGATGAATTCTCTATTTTGCAAACAGGAATTGGCTATGAAAAAATGACATGAAGTGGTTATGGAATGAGTGAAATACGGTGAGGGTAAATTACACGAAAAATGAGTTTGAGAGCTATCATGGAGTGAAAGACCACGGAAAAATATCGTGAGAATTTCAAAATCATCACTGAATACTTCAGGTTAGTGAAGTGACCTAATAGGTCACTTCAAGTACTAATCATTAATTTTTAATAAATGATGATTTGATATGGTGGAATGGAAGGGATTTGTCGATGAATTTTATGATAGGCTTGATAGGCTTGATCAATACGAATAATCAAAATAACTTTATGAAACATACATATAACTTAACCATACTATAACTTTCATAATATGCTATCATAATAATTTCACAAGTTACCTTAGCCCTTCTTTTGATTTTTTTTTTGTGGTTTTTAATATGCTTTGTCCTTCTTTGAAAATCATTGATATTTCAGTCTTCATAATCCCTTTGATTTTTCTTGTTGACATAGGTGTGGAGGATCAATTTTCTACTGAACAAGTGGTTGCTGGATAGTTGCCTGTAGGATATCTAGCTGCAGAATGTCTAGATAGCTACAGAATATACCTGTAGAAACTTTGAAACATGGAATGAAATGATTTGAAACATGGATGGAATGTATTATGAAATGAAATAAAATGGATCATGAAATATGGTTGAATGAAGCATGAGTGAAGTAAAATATAATGTAATGAAACGGATCATAAATGTAAAGTGGAATGAAATATTAAAAGTGGCCTGCAACTTATGATTTGTAATACTCAATTGCAGAAAGAGATTAAATTTAAAAATCTGAACTGAAAATGAGGTGGACCATGGAATGGAGTGAATGAAGTATGGATGAATGAAATATGAATGAAGTGAGACATGATAGAGTGAAATGGATCATAAGTGGAATATGATATATAAAATGGGTCTGCACTTATGATTTTGTGATAGTTGCTTGTAGGAAAATAAAAAATTTGAAAAGCTAAAGTGTCAGAAGGATTCTGATTTTCACTTTATCTATTCTATATAAACATGCTAATCAGTGATTAGTTTTCATGTTTATACTTTATTTTTATTTTTTTATTTTTTATTTTTATTTTTATTTTTATTATTTTTATTTTTTTTCATGCATCTGAATTCAGAAAATTAAATTAAGTTGATAAAGAAGAAGGATTCTTCTTCATTAACTTCACATCATTGTTCTCCTGGAATCTCTTGACAAATTCTTCTCTTGAAAGTGGCTTATGATACAACTTCAATCTATGACCATTTACAAGAAAAGTGACTCTCTTCATCCATTGTCCTGATTTTTATTGCTCCATTGTCAAAAAATTTCACAATTTCATATGGCCCAAGCCAATGTGTTTGGAATTTACCTTGAAAATCTTTGAACTTTGAATCAAACAAGAGGGCCCAGTCACCTTTTTTGAATTTATTTTCCTTAATGTACTTATCATGCCATCTAGTCCTTTGTTGTTGGACTATATTTTTTCTCTGGACTACATCCTGTCTGATCTCATCCAATTCATTAATCGGCTCCAATATATGCTTTTGTGCGTCTGTTAGATCAAGTCCTAGTTGGACTGCCATTTTAAAATTTTGAATCTGAAACTCTATGGGAAACAAGACTTGTTTTCCATAAACAAGTTCATAAGGTGTATGACCTGTTGTGCTTCTCCATGTAGTTCTATAGGCCCACAAGGCTTCAAGAAGCCTGTCTGCCCAATCTCTTTTATGTAAATGAACAGTCTTTTTTAGGATCCCTTCAATGACCTTATTAGTAGATTTCACTTGACCATTTGCTTGTGGATGTTAGGGAGTAGATTTTCTGTGTCTGATTTTGTACCTCTCCATCATTTTTTCCACTAGCCTTGATGTGAATTGAGCTCCTTGATCTGTAACAATTTCTCTTGGGACACCAAAACGAGTAAAAATATCCTCAAAAAGAAAATTAACTACAGATGTTTCAGTAGCAGAAAGTAATGGCTTGGCCTCTACCCATTTGGTAACATAATCAGTGAAAACTAATATATATTTCTTTTGTCTTGATGGAGGACTAATAGGTCCTACAAAATCTAAAGCCCATTTCTCAAAAGGTTCAATATGTACCTGAGGCTGCAATGGCATCTCACCTGAAGGAGAAGGTTTCCCTACCCTTTCGCAGTTGTCACACCTTTTGACATACTCTTTAACATCTTTAAAAAGGGATTGCCAATAGTATACTAAATGAAGGATCTTATAAGCTGTCCTTTTATCAGCAAAGTGTCCACCACAAGGTTCATCATGACATGCCTTGAGGATCTCAAGCATCTCATCTTCTCGAACACATCTCCTAATGATAAAGTCTGGACCTGTTTTGTATAACTCATTAGCAACCCATGAATATTTTGCACTGTCATAAATGATCTTTCTTTTGTCTCTTGCATTCATTATTGAAGGAAATTTCCATGAAACTAAATAATTAGCAATGTCAGCAAACCAAGGAGTTTGAGTAGAAATTGCAAAAAGATATTCATCGGGGAATTGATCTTCAACTAGAGTATTGTCTTTGATGTTTTGGAGTCTAGATAGGAAATCAGCTACTTTGTTTTGTTTTGCAGGCCTATCTAGGATGGTAATGTTGAATTCTTATAAAATCAATAACCATCTTATGACTCTGCCATTATTAATTGATTTTTTCATTAAATATCTAATTGCAGAGTGATCTGTGTGAACAAAAGTTTCATAGCCTGTTATATAGTGTCTGAATTTGTTTATGGCATGAACAATAGCTAAAAACTCTTTTTCAGTTATAGTATAGTTTAACTCTGAAGGAGTCAAATTTTTACTGGTATAGTAGATGGCATAAGGAATCAGGTCTTTTTGTCCCAATACTACTCCTAAAGCTGTATCTGAGGCATCTGTTGAAATATGAAAAGGTAACTTCTAGTTAGGTCCCCTTAAAATAGGTGCTTCAGAGATTTTTGTTTTCAGGGTCTCAAAGGCTAACTGGCAATCAGGATTCCACTTGAATTCACAGTCCTTGGTAAGTAATTTGAAAAGTGGAGATGCTATCTTAGTGAAGTTTTCTATAAACCTTCGATAATATCCTGTAAATCCTAGAAAACTCCTAACATCTTTTTGACAACTTGGAACAGATAAGTTAGAGATGAATTCAACTTTTGACTCATCAACTCTAATCCCATCCCCTGAAATGTGATGCCCCAAAACAATTCCTTCAGTAAACATCATAAAACACTTCTCATGACTTAGTGAAAGATTTGGTTCTTTACATCTTTTTAAAACTTTTTCCAAGTTTTCTATGGCTTCTTCAAATGTGTTTCCATAGACTGTGAAATCATCCATATATACCTCTACACAATCATGTATTATATCTGAAAATATTCCTAGTACATCCCTTTGAAATGTTGCAGGTGCATTGCATAGTCCAAATGGCAATACTCGGTAAGCATAGGTACCCCAAGGACAGGTAAATGTGGTTTTATCTTGATCTTCAAGTGCTACTTGAATTTGGTTATAACCACTAAACCCATCTAAAAATGAGAATTACTTTTTTCCAGCTAATTTATCTAACACCTGATCTATGAAAGGTAGGGGAAAATGATCTTTAAGAGTAGCTTTATTTAATTCTCGGTAGTCAATACACACCCTCCATTTACCATTTTTCTTTGGCACAATTACCAAAGGAGAAACCCACTACTATCTGAAATGAGATAGATAAAGTTGACATTTAACAATTTCTGCAATTCTTCTTTAACAATCTCCCTAAGATTTGGATTAATCCGTCTCTAAGGTTGTCTGATTGGTTTACAATTTTCCTCTATATAGATGTGATGAGTGCAAGTCTTAGGACTTATCCCTTTCATATCAGTGTACTCCCATGCATATGCAGAAGAATGTCTCTGTAATATCTTGACTAGCTTTTCTTGTTGAGATTTCTCCGAGTTCTTGTTTATGTTTAAAGTTTTACCTAGAAATATCTCAATTGCAGAGCTGCCAAATTTATCCATGGAATAAAGAAACATCTGTCTTGATGATAAAAACTCAATGTTGGATTCTTCTTGAAATTGTTCATGTTTGTATTCCGAGGAGGATTCAAAATTTTCTAAGGTATTCAGAATCTGGCTATCTTCACTAATTTCTAAAATTGTGAAGAGAGGTTGTATGTCTTCTTCATCCTCAATCCATTGAGTATCATCTAATTTTGTAATTGTTTTTACTAGAGGATACAAGGTAAATTTCTTGGTTGAACTACCATCAGAGATGTACATATCACCAGATCTTCAGCTAATGAAAGCATCAGCTGTAGCTAACCAAGGCCTTCCTAATATAATAAGATGTCCTCCTAGATTATTCTTAGGAGTCAAGATCATAAAATCTACAGGATACTCCCAAGAATCTAGGGACACTGGAATGTCTTCTATTACCCCGTCAGGTTTAATCACATACCTGTCTGCTAATTGTAATAATGTAGGTGTAAAAAGAAGATTAGGAAGCTTTAGTTTATCCATGATTTGTCTACTCATGATATTGATTGCTGCTCCTAAATCAGTAAGTGTGTTTTGGATCTCAGTTCCATTGATGTGTATTTTAACAACTAGATTTCCTGGGTCTAGATACTTTGGAATGGCAATCTTACCCATCATGATATCTGCTATTTTTCCTGCCAGTTGAATTTTCTTTATCTCTTTGATTCTTTTCCCTGTTTTTTTCATGCTCAACTCCTTTATTGTTTTTGCTAAGATTAGAATTTCCTTGATAGCTTGTAATAATGGGATCTTAATACAAACATTCCTTAGCTCATCTAGGAAATCATAATTAGGCACCATAATTTGTTTTTCTACACCCCTATCAATTTGTAATCTTTCTGGAAAGGGAGGTGTAGAGGTGGATGTTGATGGCTGCTCTAATATAGGAGTCGAAATTATTGGTTCTTTTTGTTTTGATTTTTCAATGTTTGGGGCTTGAAAATATGTGTTCTCTTCAAGACTTTTATTTACCCGTAGAGAATCTTCCTCAGAATTGTTTTGCTCTTGTATGATTACAAAAGGTTTCCTCTTTTCAAGTATTCTTCGAGACCTAAGTTGAACATCATTAAGGTCTAAAGGAGTAATCAAATAGGTTGGAAACTGTTGGCCTTCTATCATGTATGTGTACTAAGGATTTTTATTGTTGGGGTTTGGTATGGGTTGGGCAGGTAACTGATTTTTTTTCTGAGGAAATGGTAATGGAAGTGGTGGATTTTGAGGATTTTGTTGAAGATTTTGTTGAGGAGGGAAATTTGGATATGGTGGATAGGATGGTGGATATTGATAGTACTGAGGTATCTTCCAGGGATTTTGTGCTCCTTGTGCCCAAGTTTGAGATTGATTTTGGAATTGGGGCCAAGGTTGCTGCCAAGAATTCCAATTTGGTGGAGTTGTTCTGGTGCAGTCAGCATGATTCTTGTGTTTGAGGTTATAAAAGGCTCCTAGAGTTAAAAGTGAAGGTCAGCATTACATGGGAATTTGTAAGGGGTTTCTTCTGGAAAGTTCTTTGGACTTAGAAGTGGACAACTCCTGAGGTCTGTGTTCACTCTGAACAAAATTACAAAGTCTCTACTACTTTCTCCAAGGCACTCTCTCAAAGAGCCTGCTTCTTTCTACCATTGGGACCAAAAAGATTAGTACAACCTTAGTTCAACTTTTTCTTGTTTCTTAACTTGAGTTATTTATCACTAGACTCCTAAATATAGAGTTGCAATTCATCATGTATCATCCTCTTGCCCTACTTCCCTCTCCAAATGACTACTTTTCCCATACAAAGCAGAAGTTCTCAGTCACTATTTTTAGGATACCTCTTGAAAGGTTGATACATAATTTAGCTATTTTAGGTAATGTGAGCTGAGATATATCCCCTTTTCCCATCATATTAAGGATATCTAACCATTCATCCCTAATTTTCTTCAACAAGAGAGCTTTCAAAGTATCTTGGTCTAAGTTTTCCATTTTTGCCCTCTTGATGTTATTGTTAAACCTCTCCAACAAATCTTCCAGATTTTCATCCTCTTTTTGTAGCCTTTTAAACACTTCCTCCTTATGGTTGACTGGCATACAATAATCCAAATACCTCTCTAGAAATGCATGTTTCATGTCTTCCCATGTCCTAATAGAATTGTTGATCAAACTCATAAACCATTTTAATGCTGCTCCTTTTAATGTTGAATGGAATAGTTTAAGTTTTTGGGCATCTTGTAAGTAATCATAGGTTCTACATAGGACTTCAAATTCAAATAGGAAGGTTTCAGGATCTTCACTTTTGAGTCCATAAAAGTTTGGAAGGACAGAGGGTGAAATTTTTTTCATAGTTGCATTGGTTTCTTCATCTACTATAGGAAACCCAAAAGAGCTTTCCATTTCCCTTCTACCTCTTCCTCTGCCTCCTTCTTCACCTCTACCTCATTCTCCTTCTACACCTCTACCTCCTTCTCCTCTACCTCTACCTCGACCCCCTCCAAATAGTGTATGTTCTCCATTAAAGACTCCTCCTCCCCCTTCTTCTGCCATGGTTGATTCTCCTGTGGAAGTAGAAAAGTTTATGTCTCTAGTAGGGATTCTTGAATCTTCTTCTAGGACAGATTCAGTGGATGAAGTGGAAGGTCTCTCTGATGGAATATCTGATCTTAAGCCTTCTAGAAGTCTGTGATCAGTGAAGGATTGGATGTGGGTTTGAGTTGGAGGTGTGCTGCCTCTCGGTCTTGGTGGAACAAGTGATGTTCTAGGAATCAAGCTTCTGCTTCTTATGAATCTACCCCTTAAGTCTCTTTCTCTATGCATATCATTGTTTTTGGGAGGTAAGAAACAAGGCTACCTAGTTACACTTCCCCGACAATGGCACCAAAATGTCTGCTCAACTTAGTGTTCCTAAATTGATGTCATAAATTGTCAACCAGGGCTAGTAAATTGTTGAAGTGAAGTGCACTATATGTGCCTAGGTATCTTCTTCCTACTTCGTTGTGTTTAGTGTTTTTCTAGTGTTTTTGGTTTTGTGTTTTTGTGCTAAGAGGAAAAGAACTAAATTGTTGGCAAAGAGAAGTTATTGGTCACACTAAAACAGAGCAAAATCTACTCTAAACTATGTATGGCACCTAAGAATAGAAAATGCTAATTCACCAATTTCAAAGCTTGACAAGGAAAGTAACTCATAACATTAACTCAGTCCAATTCATTTCATTAGAGGTATGTTGGAACAACTTGAGAAAATGATAAGTTTGATGCAATGAGGTTCTTTTAAGTAAACAACAACTTACAATATCACAGAGAAAATCTCATCCATAGTTAAAAATTTGTTGGAACACGTTGAGAAAAGATTATCTACAACATAGTAAGGAAATCTATGCTAATTTAACTTATGACACTAAAATCAACCCATTCTGCAACTCAAAATGTTACTATTAAGCCTTATTCAAGGGTTAGAGATCTCTTGGAATAGCTTTGGAAAAAGGTTGTTTGTAAAATTATGAGAAATTACAAAACAATCAAGACCTAAAAATAATATTACTAATTCTTGTCCATATGATAATAATGTGTTAGAAGAGACTAAGAACAAGAGAAGTTTGTAAATAATGAAGGCCTTTAAGTCGAATTTAACAGAACTAGAATACAACTAGCTAATAAAACTTGAAATGCAATGAACAGAACTGAACTAATACGCAATTATCCTTTGAAATACTACAACTCTATCTCATTCAGTGTTAGTGATATTTTGGAACAATTCATGAGAACAAGATTGACTGCACTATTCGATGTAAGTAAGCATAAAACATGAAGTTCAGAAAAATGCCTAAATTAAGAACGAAACAGAGCTAAAGTTACTTATCTAAAAAAAATATGCACAATGCCTTTCGGACAATAGGGGCCCTCTACCATCGGATTGGCACATGAATCTCCTCAAGATTACTTTAGATCATGTATTAAAGTTGTACTTCTTTCATTAAAGGAAAACGCTTCAAAAACAGAGTATTACAGTCTTGGACAACTTAACAACAAAACATCAACTAACTAACTGTCTCTCGGTTCACCAAGTTATTTTTATAAACAAAATACATAACTGTCATTGAGAAGAAATAGGGATAGGTGTCTTTTTCAATCAAAAGTGAATTAGAACTCTTGTTGAGGCCTCGTACTTTGCTGAAGACACTTGCAGATTCCTTGTCCTGGTAGAAGTCTACTTCTTAGTTTTGGTTTCCTCCATGTGCATAACCACTTGCAGATTTTTTCTCAGACTTCGTAGAGGGCAGGGAATGATGTAGGTGAGTTCTGGAATTCAACCATATGCGTTTTTCCTTTAAGTGACACATGTAACCTGTGTGAACATAAAGATAGCTGCGGAATATGCGACTAGCTACAGAATGGCTGCATTCTATAGCTAAGTCTAGTCAAAAATCACTACAACAACAAGACCACAAAAGTTTAGTAAGTCAGTTATTGTATGCATTCTTAAAGTGACTTTAATCAATCCTATTGATATTTTAAGCCTATAATTGATAAAGGACAAAGGAAATGAAGTGAAATTCGGTGAAATAAAAGGACATCTTTGGGGCTCAACAACAGGTATGATAAATAAAAAAAGAAGGGTAAGTAACATATTGGTCCTCCTTTTAAGATATTGAGGCACATGCCTATAATCCTAAGGACTCAAAGGCTTGCTCTTTGCAAATAATTAGCTATGTTGCAAGGATGGCATGCCTCACACAGAAGTGTGTTGGGAGTTATGTGAATCACAACTGATTCAATAGCCATGAAGCATCATAGAGGATATATGGCCCAAAAAATTCAAGGATGAAGTACGAATTCTACGACTTAGCATAGCCATGGACGGTGTCAACCCATATTCCCTCCAGAACATCAACTATTCTATTTGGTATATAGTAGTGATAAATAACAATATCCCCCCATGGTTGTACATGAAGAATGAACATCTTATGTTGGCTCTCATAGTCCCTGGTAGAAAACAAGTGAAGAATATGGATGTCTACTTACAACCACTGGTAGATGAATTGAAGGAATTATGGGATGGGATAAATGTATACGATGTATCAAGATGCATCGCAACAGAGAGGAGTTTTACATTGTATGGCATATGTGCTTACACGACACATGATTATCCAGGCTTAGGAATTTTATCTAGTAAATTACATGTTTAATGATTTGTTTATATACGTAAAAATATTCTTTCACATATTAGTTATTTAATTTGTTGTAATATTTTTTCTGATCTTCATGATATTCTTTAACGTGCCATGCATATTAATTGTATACAATAATCTCATAGGCCTTGTAACAAAAGAGTATTTTGGATGTAAATGTTGTGGACCTTCTCTGAAAGCTAGAAGGTCCAAGGACTTACGAAAGCCAGTGTATGATTGCTCCAGGGTATTCCTCCCAGAAGAACACCCTTATAGAAGAGCAGCATCTGCTTTCAATGGTAAACGAGAGAGAACCCAAATGCCTCCAATAACGACACCAACTGAATGGCTTAGAGCATATGAGAGAGAGAAGGAGAAGGAGTTCATAGAAATGTTCGATTCAAATGGGGAGCCTATGTTCGATGATCTAGAATTCTTCGACACCTATGTTGAGAAATTTACCATTGGGATCAAAAGGAAATCTATCTTTTATAACCTCCCATATTGGGAGCATCTTAAGATTACCCACTTATTATATCCCATGCATATATTTAAAAAAAATTCATCTTCTTTATGGAGGAACATATCATCGAAACAAAGTGACACATTGGCTGTTAGGAAAGATCTTATTACTTCAAAAACTAAAAAAAAACATTGGCCAAGATGATTATAAAGTACGGGATCAGAGGCAGGCGCTGGTCCCTCTAATTCATGGTTTTTCAAAGAAGGTGATATCCCATGGATTTAAAAA
>JAXQQM020080769.1:0-17102 GCA_034641835.2 Pinus albicaulis | reverse complement strand
ACTTGTTGGGGTTCCCATGTTTTGGCCAGGTTGACAGAGACCAAAAGATGAGACAACATAGAACCACTTTCAGACCTTAGGATCTAGCCCTCCTAGGTCCAGAGAGGGATCTCTCTATATGGGTCAAAGGATACGTCTTTGAGGCTCGGATGTTATGATTTTAGGCTAGTTATAGGCTCAGGGTTGTTGGTTTGATTGTTTGTGTTTGGTTGGAGGGAATCAGGAAAAGACGGACCAATATGAGACAAGGATGAGCAAAGAGGAAGCTTAGGCAAAGACAGATGACTCATAGAACATCGAAGCCATTGGGCTATGGAGTCAAGAAAGGATTTATTTGTAATCAATGTGCAAGTTTTCATTTGGGCTAGTCATCTAGAGAATTTGGATCTTAAAGGACAATTGGTGGAATGGGACATAACGGATTGAAAATGAAGGAGGAGAACCAGCCAACTCTGCCTATAGATCAGGCCAGAGGTCATTTAACTCCATGCCTGCTTGGAAAAAATTAGAGGCAAAACGAGGGATCTTGGAAAGGTTAGCTGGTCGTGCAAAGATCCTAGTGGACAGGGCTAACACTAATCCCCAGTGTTCTCAAACCTTACAGCGAAATCCTACCAAGAACATCTGAACATGGACTTCATTAATTCATACATCAGAGAGCAGGCAATATCATCCACTACACTGGTTAAATCAATTGAAATCAACATTCAGATACACATATAAGCGGAAAACATTGGCGTAGGGAGAGCAGGAAACATAGGGCACCTATCAAGGGTGAATCCTTTATTATACTTCTGTTGCCTACCGGTGGAAATGAAATGAAATGGAACATAACGTAAGAGCAAGTCAATCACAAATACAGAGAAAGAGGAAACATCACCAGCTGCTTTAGATCAGGATCCAAAGAAACATGCTTGTCATATTAAAAACAACACCAATCAGGTACGTCATAGCCTATAGCTTGAACATTCAGTCTGAATACATCAAGCCTTAGTCTATTTTACAATATACACAGAGAACTTGTCTCAAATAGGAACAATGCTTGCATTCCACTGATTTCTCATCAACAACCATTACAATGTTTCCTTCTGTGCTTTATAGAAAAGGATGAACCTAAGATTGACTGAGAAGGTAGGTGAAAATTAAATGTATCTTTAAACACAACAATGAATGCAGGGCCGAAGCCCATTTTTCTTGACATGCTGCATATTTAATCTCTGTCACCTTCCTTGTGAGAGAATGATCTGCTCCAGATTTGATCTTGACATATTTTGGTTGAAGTACTCTTAGATGATTTGAACGAAATGAGATAAATTGCTAGTAAGGTCTGTCTCATAAATTTCTGACTGTTTTTTGAGCTGTAGTTTGGTGGAAATATTTTCAGGGACACGGTGCATAAATAAGACAGTATGGGTGCCCGGTACCCGATATAGAGAAACATTCTGCTGACGAAAACCCTGATATTACCTTTTTTCTATGCTTGGGATCCTTTGATCGATCCTCGGGGTCTGTGAACTGATGCTTTGCCTCTTAAACACCGATTAAGGCTCAAGATCCGCATAACTAGCTTTAATCTTCTTTTTCTCTCTGCGCTGAAACATTCTGCCGCTCCATTTTCCTCTGGCAGGGTAGCTCGGGTTTTAATGGTGATGGGAGATTTGCTGCAGAGTTTGAAATCTAGCTTTTCTTTAGTGCAAATCCCATCAGCTGCTTTCCTTGACAATTTTCTTGCAGCGCCACCCCCCGAATTTAATTCTACTTGCAACATCTCCATTTAAGATGGTACGACAGAAACATGGATAATTTCACTTCCAACAACCCTGCAAAACAATTGACTGTGAAGAAATTCATGGATGTGAACGGTGAAGGAGACGAAGACACACTGTGGAAGTGGGAAATAGCCATGCGGATGGAGAACAGAGGAGAAAATGTGACGAAATGATAAGACGAGCTCTGATGGAGGTTTAATGATCTGCAGAGTGAAAACGCATGAAAAACATTAAAAAACGCGAGAAAGGGACATTATATGCAACAGAATGGTTGACGGGTATGGAACATGCATGTGGGGGTGACGTGGCATATGGACAGCTGAGTGGACAGATGAGGTGGAGGCCCGGGCGATGACGGAGTAGTCAATGGAAGCAGGGTGATCTGGACGGTTGATCGGGCACGGATCAACGGTGAGGGCGACACATGGTGGGTCTGCGGGTGAGGCGGAGACCGACTAACAGGCAAGCAGTTTGGACGAAGGGAGGACATCGGATGAAGATCTCGAGATCCAACGGTAGTTGTGGATTTCGCTGGGCGCCCCATACCGAAGTTTAATGCGCGAAATGGCGGTTTTCAGAATAGTACAGGAGGACGCGTGGCAGGAGATGAATGGGATCGCTGGGTTTTGGATGAATACCGCCCGGCACCCAATGGTGGTGCGGAATTTACCGGCGGGTTCGGAGGATGACATATGTAGTCGGGGTCCATTGTTTCGGGCGAGCACCGTGCCATTAGATCCGGATCTTTAACGGACGGTCGAGATCCGCCGATCAAACAAAATGTATAAAAACCCGCAAATGCGCATTTGCAAAGGTTTTCTGATGATCTTTCGCCCGGAGAAAGGGTTGGAGGGGCTAAGCGCCTAGCGGATTTGGCGAGTGGTCCCGTCGCTTGGGCATATGGACGGAAAGGGTGCAGGGGCTGATGGCGAAAGGGGCTAGGACCCAAACTCATAAATTTCACCATTTTAACTCATTTTGAATGCAATTTCATGCCCAAGGGAGGTAACGATAGAAGAATGAAGGGTAGAAAGGGCTAAACCAGGGCCAGGAATAGGATTTAGAGGGGATTTTGGGCATGAATAAGGGAAATATTGAGTTGGGAAGGGGACTTTGACCAAAGGGAGAGGTGACAAGAATGTTGGCATTTGGAGGGGTATAAAGGGCAATAATGGGCTTTTTTGAGGAATGAATCAGCAGAGGAACCATATGTTAGGCACAACACATAGAGACTCTAGGGAGGATGAAATTTCAGGGGAAAGGCATTCCTTGGAGGCTCCAGAGCAAACTAGCCCCTAGCTTGCTTGTCAAGAATTTCATAGGGGGGCTAACAGTGGCTCCACATGGGGATGGCTTCTCCTTGGAGGAGTCAAGAAACCAGATATGATCTTTGGAGTAGGCCAGATGCCTGCTGTCATAAGCCATCTTTCTTCTTCAATTTTAGCTGCCACAGTGTGATATAGACATCAGCAAAAACATTTCCCAGCCAATCTACCTACCCAAACTACAGTTCTACAATTTTCCATTGGGTGCATTTGAACTAGCAGACCCTTTTCATTTATTTGCAAGACGAAAACAAACCTATTCTATTTCTACCCTTAGTGCTCCATGAGGCCGGATTAGACTGTTGACCCCATATATTTCTCTACCTAATCTACTACTTGTTGGGATTAAGCTGTCCAACAGGTTTCTTCACCTACATTCTAAAAAAGGAAATTTAAACACAGGCAAGTTAGGATTAGACTGTCTGACTTGCTGGGCAGAAGCTTGTAGAAAACAAAACTGTGAAGGCATGGAATTCTGCAACTATGAAACATCCTTCTTTCTTTCTTGTGACTCAGGTTTTGAGCATATTTGAGTCACCCCTTTTCTTTCCTTCAACTCTGGTTTTGGGCATATTAGAGTTGATTCTTCTTTCGCTACTGATCCAGATTTTGAGCTTGTTAGGACCAGCTATTCTGCTTCCTTTTGGCTCAGATTTTGATCAGGTTTGAGCCATGATTTTTACTTCAGAGGTTCATGTTTTGAGCATGTCTGAACCTCTCTTTTCATTTTGTTTTTTTTTTTTGGAACTTTTCTCTTTTTCTAAAAATGAAACATGCAATGGTATATACAATGGAGGTGAAACTGGAAATGGAAAATCAATAGAAGTAATGTTTGAGCATCCTGCCATTGACAGGAGCCCCAAACAATTCTGTGCCATCAACTTCTTGCAGAAAAAACACATTAGGACCCACCGTGGCTTGGATGAAAAATGGACCTTGCCACAAACTATCAAACTTTCCATGTTTGCCTTTGTCCTCTCTTCTCGAATCCCATCTCAGAACCTTATCTCCAACCTTGAAATCTGAAGCTTTGGTCCTTTTGTCAAACTGCCTTTTTATGCTTTCCTGTACTCTGGCAGCTCTGCTATAAACCTTCTCTCTTGTTTGCTGCAAATGGATAGTTTCATTGATTCTCCTTGTCATACTGTCTTCCTCTAATTGGATCTCCTGAACAAGCTTGATTACTGGAATTCCAAGACTAGTAGGGAGAACTTCTTCAGTCCCATAAACCAGCTGGAAGGGTGACATGCCAATAGATTTCTTTGTGGTGAGCCTATCTGCCCACAAGGCATGTATCAACTTTTTATGCCATGATATTTTGTTCTCTTCTAGCATCTTCTTAATGATTGTAACTAGGATTTTGTTAGATGATTCAGCTAGGCCATTACCCTGGGGGTAATAGGCAGTTGAATTTCCAAGTGCTATTCCGTACCTGTGACAGAAATCAACCATTCTTTTGGATCCGAAAGCAGCAGCATTGTTAGTGACTATTTTCCTTGGACAACCAAAACGAGATAGGATGAAGTCTTCTAGGAAACTAATGATGACAGAGTCGGTGGCATTCCTAGTGGGTATAGCTTCTATCCATGTACTAAAGTAATCTGTAGCAGTTAGGATCCATTTATGTTGTCCAGAGGAGGCAGGGTGAATTTCTCCTATAAAGTCTAGGCCCCATTGCATGAAAGGACCTTCTATGGTGATGGGCTGTAGAGGGAGGGGAAGGAGATTTCTTTTGCCCTCAAAGATCTGACATTTATGACAAGCAAGTATCATTTTATGAACATCACTGAAGAGGGTAGGCCAGTAGTAACCAGCCCTAAGTATCTTGTTTGCAGTGGTTTTCCAACTCAGGTGGCCTCCACACTCCCCAGCATGGAATTCTTGTTTGATTCTTTCAGCTTTAGTTTCAGACAAACATTTCAATAGAAGGCCATTTGGATTTTTCCAGTATAGACTCTCATTCATAATGCAGTAATTTCTAGCTTTGATTTTTATGAATCTGGCCTTTGTTTTAGATAGTTCTGGAGGGGCATTGAGGTTTGTGAGCACATAAAGGATATCAGTATACCAAGGAGAGTTCTGAAACCGCTCCTCAACATTTGGATGGGGCGATCCTTCCTGCTCATCTAAGGCATCCATCATGTTGATATCCAAGGCCTGCAAATTTGTTTCAGCCATTAATTGGGCCAGGCCTTGACCTTTGATCAGTTTGGTGGGTTTTATTTCAAGGTCATATTCCAAGATGGTAGCAATCCATTTGCCTCTTTTTCCATCAGGGTCTTGGGACAAGATATCTTTGACCACTATATTTGGCACATAGGCAATGGTGTGAGAATGCAGAATGTACACCCTAAAGTCTTTTAAGGCCTTAATCAGGGTGTAGGCCTATTTTTATATGATGTTGTACTTTAAGGGTGCATCTCTTAAGGCTTTACTGAAGAAGGCTATAGGCTATTCATTACCTTCTGAATTTTTTTGCAGCAAAACTGCAGCTATTGTGTGTTGGGAGGCAAATGAAAAGATCAGAAAATATTTTGAGAAGTTAGGGCTGATAAGTACTGGGGCCTGAGTGAGCGCGAGTTTTACTGACTCAAAATATTTCTTGGCTTCAACAGTCCACTTAATTCTGGCATCTTTCTTTAGCATTTAAGTCATTTTCCTAAGATGCTCAGCAAGGTTAGGGATAAATCTTCTAAGGAAATTGATCTTCCCAATGAAGGACTGTAGCTCCTTGATGTTTCTTGGATGTGAAATTTGAAGTATTCCCTCAACTCACTATGGGTCTATCCTAATCCATTTCTCAGATATAATGTGGCCAAGAAGTTTACCTTCTTGCAGCCCAAAGACAGTTTTCTTAGGATTCAAGGACAGACCATACCTTCTACATTTTTCAAAGACTTTCCTCAGATGTTTCAAGTGTTCTTCTTCAGTTTTAGAAAAGACAGTCAAGTCATCCAAGTAGATAACTATAAAGTGTCCTATCTCCTCTGAGAAAGCTATGTCCATCGCTCTATGGAAGGTAGCTCCATCATTCATCAGTCCAAAGGGCATTTTCACATACATGAAGGTGCCCCATGGAGTGGTAAAAGCTGTTTTGAGTTGATCTTTTGGGAGTACCAGAACTTGGTTGTATCCTGAAAAACCATCAAGCAGGGAGATTCTCCTAGAGCCCACTACCTTTTGTAGGATATGTTCCATTATAGGGAAAGGGTAGTTGTCTTTCAGGGAGGCTCTATTCAGGTTTCTAAAGTCTATGCATAGTCTGATCTCCCCTGTCTTCTTCCTTACAGCCACTAAGTTTGATACCCAATCAGAAAACCTCACAGGGACTATTATGCCTGCTTCAGACATCTTTTTAATTTCTTTCTCTACTGTAGGCAATTGTTTTGGATTGATTCTTCGAAGTTTTTTTCTAAAAGGCTTCTGATTTTCCTTCAGTGGTATTTTATGTTGTATGATGTTGGTGTCATAGGCCTTTAAGTCTTCATATCTCCATGCAAATACATCAATGAATTCCTTAAACAGGTCAATGTATTTCTTCTTCATGTTTGCAGGTATAGAATTAGCCAGTTTTATCATTTTGGGCTTATCTTCAGTGCCTATGTTGCATTCTTCCACATCAGAATCAACATGTTCAATTGTGGGCTTTTTTTCTACATCGTCAAAATCAAAGAGGTCCTCTAAGGGTGCCAGGCCTTTGGTTATGTTCTTATCTTTGGCCTGCAGCACCTATACTTCTTCTGTATCTACGTTTACACAATTTTCCTTGAAATTTCCAGTTTGTTCAGAAAAAGAATTTATTTCTATGTTACAGGGTGTTTCTTGTTCATCTGGGGGATCCTCGTTTGGGCAGCTATCATCAGAAAATGAGTCTAAATCAGAAAATTCAAACTCGTTCCTGCCCACTAGGAAATATTCGATCTATTTGTCTCCTTCAAAGACCTGCCAATATTTTTCATTACTTGGCACCGCAGGCCTGAATTTGGTCTGAATGATAATTTTTTGGTCAACTCGGGCTTTAGGATATGAGCTAGCTAGACAAGCTAATCCATTTGCTATTTCATTTTGACCCCTAGGAATGAATACTAACTCGAATTCAACAAACTGATCCGGATTTTATGCAGGAACGCAACAGAATAAACACATAACCATAAATACAGAGATGCAGCGGAAATAACACTTCATTTCATTAATATCAAATAACAGAAAGATGCTTACAGACATAATGGAAATAAAATAGCTAGGGTGCTGGTAGCGAATCTCTGAGAAGAGATGTGGTGGTTACAGACCTCTGAACTGTGTTACAATGAGGCTCGAGGGCCTATTTATTGTTGAGAAACAATGTATAATTTGAAACGTCCAAAAACCTAACCGTAGGAGATGAGGCGCCAAAACTGTGGGCGCCCGTTTGGGTAAATTGGTGGTTCAACTTCCTGGGGGCATAACTTTGGCACCCGATCTCCGTTTGACGCGTTCAATAGCTCGTTAGAAAGATCTATCCGAGGACTACAGCTGTCGGGACGAATTTTATCAAAAAATTCGCTGGCGCTTTCATACCCAAAAAACGTCGTTTAGGGCCTCAAAATGGCTCCGGAAGTTCAGGACCCGAAAAACTGCTAAAAATAGTAAGTTATGCTGAATGTGAAAATCTGCAAGAATTGATGGTGCTGGTCCCAATGGAATAGGTGGGTGGCCACCGATATCCACCTGGATCATTCCTCCCTCCTTAGGAAGCAATGGTCCCCATTGCGTTGAGATCCTCCATGAGATGAGGAAAATTCTATTGAACTGAGTATTAGATGTGTTGAAGATGCCATGGACCTGCGGGTGGACATGCTGGGTGCATTTAGTAAATTTTGTTTCTTTATCAGCCTCATACAATACATGTTTGGATTCTGTATGTGTAGTTGCAGGATGTATGGAAACATCAGGTGGTGGTGCATTGGGAGTCAGATCAATGGAGTGCTTGTCCCGTTGCAGTAGTGAAACTTTAGACAACAAAATTACATCAGATTCCCCCATGACTTTGTCCATTCAATATGAAATTTGTGGAAAGGGGAGCCCCTCAAGCTTCGAGGAGCCAACCACAATATTCTTCTTTCCGTGTGCTAGTCGTAAGAAAATGAAGGACCTGTCCTGGGAAACAATCTAATCGCGTTGTTTTGCAAGAGGTCAAAGTGATGGCAGATAAGATTGCTAATTAGAAGATCTTGTACAAGTTATTTCCCAAAGTAATAATAACAGCACGAGGCCTAGACTCATATACAGCATGTCGTCTCCATAAGTATGGTTGGCCCAATAATACATCAGCTACATCAAGAGGAGCAACATCACACAATACCTCATCCGTGAATGGCTTGATACCGTATGGAAGTCGGCACTGCTGGCGGATGCGGAGATCTCTCCCTGGGTGGAGCCACCCAATGGTATACGGTTGCGGGTGTGCTATGGTTGGTAGGCCGAGCCGCTTCACGACGTCTACTGAAATGAGGTTCTTTTGGCTTCCGCTATCGACGAGAAACCGCAGCGGAGAACCCTTCACCCACATCTGCGACTGGAAGAGGCGCTCCCCCTCCTCTGGATCCTCTGGACCCTCCTTCTGGATCTTGGTGGTGGCAACAATGGCACTGGGATCCGCATCAATGATTTGCTTCCCTTTTTCATTACCTTTGTCTGGTTCTAACTCAGGATCCGAAAATGCATCTGATTCGGGTGCCTTTAGTTCAGTCACCAAAGATTGTTTGGCCCGACACTCGTTTGTGCTGTGAGTGGGGCTATTATGAAATTCACACCACTTCCCTGTGTCCTTCTTTGGATTTGTGGTATTGTTCTGAGTCGCATTGCTTTGGCCTTGCCCCTTGTTCTTCGGTTCGGGGGCACCTTTCGGATTCACAGATCCAAAGTCTCGCTTCTTTTGCTTAAATTTCTGCTCGATCTTGGCGGCATAGCGATATGGCGTGCCAAGCGATGTAATGTCGAGGAACTCCATTTCCTCCTGAATGTGTTTGTGCAGACAGCCGCAGTACTTGAGCACCAAATGTCTCTCTGAATCTTTAATAACCAACTTTGTGCGTAGGGTATGGAACAGATTCGTCAGTTCGTGCACATCTTGATCCTTTTGTTGCCGCAGCGTGGTCCATTGGATGTATTTGTCCTCATAGCTCCCCACAGGATAATATTGTTCCTTGATGCCGTCTCGGAACGAATTCCAAGTGGGTGTGGCTGAGAACAGAGAGGGTTCCCCTTCGCCCTCTTGCTCACGGTAGGTTTCCCACCAGTCTTTGACATGGGGGGCGGCTTTGAGGAGTGCAAAAATAATCTTTTCTCGGTCAGAGAAGTCATGGACTAAGAAATACCCTTCCAACAAATTTAACCATCTGTCTACAGCGTCTGCATCTATTTTTCCTTCAAATATAGGAATGTCAAAGTTTACCCGTACCTTGAAGGGAGTGGCGCCTCCAGAGTGGCTGTTGGATGCAGATGCGCCATATGTGGGCAGTCGTTGAAGGATTTGAGCAAAGTTATCCATCATCACGTTCCTTTGTTTCTCGAGAGCCTCCTCGAGCAGTATTTTGATAGGATCTCCTGCTCCCTTGTCTTTCTTTTCTTCCGCCATGGGAGGTCGTCGGGGTTTGCGAGGCTGATCTTGCAAGGGTTCAACCAGATCGAGCCCTAACTCCTTATACCCTGACCGCGTTGGGGACATGCAAAGAAAAACAAAGAAAGAGCAGTCCTGCTCCGATACCACTGATCCGGATTTTATGCAGGAACGCAACAGAATAAACACATAACCATAAAGACAGAGATGCAGCGGAAATAACACTTCATTTCATTAATATCAAATAACAGAAAGATGCTTACAGACATAATGGAAATAAAATAGCTAGGGTGCTGGTAGCGAATCTCTGAGAAGAGATGTGGTGGCTACAGACCTCTGAACCGTGTTACAATGAGGCTCGAGGGCCTATTTATTGTTGAGAAACAATGTAGAATCTGAAACGTCCAAAAACCTAACCGTAGGAGATGAGGCGCCAAAACTGTGGGCGCCCGTTTGGGTAAATTGGTGGTTCAACTTCCCGGGGGCATAACTTTGGCACCTGATCTCCGTTTGACGCGTTCAATAGCTCGTTAGAAAGATCTATCCGAGGACTACAGCTTTCGGGACGAATTTTATCAGAAAATTCGCTGGCGCTTTCATACCCAAAAAACGTCGTTTAGGGCCTCAAAACGGCTCCGGAAGTTCAGGACCCGAAAAACTGCTAAAAATAGTAAGTTATGCCGAAACTGAAAAACTGAAAGAGACAATGGTGGGGGGCCAAGTGGAATAGGTGGGTGGCCACCCATATCCACCTGGATCACAAACATTTTCAGCAAATCTAGAGTGTCATTCCTGTATGCCCTAAGCCTGGGGTGTTTTGCTGAATACTCACCATTCGCTTGTTTGATTACCAACTCAGAGTCTCCTCTCACAGCTATCATACGGGCTCATAATTTTTTCAACAGATTTAAGCCCAAGATGAGAGCCTCATATTCTGCAATATTTTTTGTGCATTTGAAATGCAGATTGACAGCATGTCTCTCTGCGTGATCATTTTCAGTGTTACGCAACCACACTCCTGCTCCAGTACTTTGCTTAGTACAGGACCCATCGAAGTTCATCTCCCACAGGGGTTCTTTTTTCAATTCATTTTCATACCATCCCCTATAGCTGGGTTCGCCATTATGTGGAGTTGTGAGGTTTGTGCTAGGAGGGGGGTCATTCTGTGGTTTGTTATGGGCATGGAGATCAGGAAGGTGACTAGCTAGTTGTTTTTGTTCTATTTTTGTTTCATTCAGAGTTATATTTTCAGCAGATTGCCCATGGTCTTCTTCCTTGTATTCTTCCAGAGTAGACATTATGTTAAAATCCATGGGCCGTATGTTTGTATTTCCATTATCTGATCTTGGCTCTTCTACGGATTGGTCATTGTAGAGGATAAAAGAGTCTAGATCTGTATGTATAGGGTATAATGGTGATTTTTCAGGTTTCTTGGGGCTACTGACTAAGAATTTCATATGAGACTCTCTATACAGTCTTCTAAGTTGGCCAAATATAGGGATAGTGGCATAAGAGCCATCCATCTGCATTGTCTCCTACAGTTTGGCTCCCCTTGATCTTGAAAATAGCATGCCATACTTTGGTGGCACATATGCCACCATAACATCCATGACCATACACTTGGCGGGAATCTGGGTTAAACTCACACATAAGTCTTCGATTAGGCCTAGGCATTTTACTCTGCTAGAGTCAAATGAGTATAAGTCTTTGTAAGGCCTGGTAATTTCTAGGCCTAACCTTTCCATCACTACCTTAGGCATTAGATTGTGCGATGCACCAAAGTCATGCATGGCATTGTGGAGGATCTTGTCATGAATGTTAAGACTAATATAAAAAGGTGGAACTACCCCTTCTTGAAATTTTCCTTCAATTTTTGGACCAAAGAGTAGGGCTGGTTGATCATCATTCAGATTTACATTGTCATTGTTTTCCCCTAGATTCAACGCTTTCAAAATTTGGCCTTTATATACATCCTGAGTGGCTAGCTCAGATAATGGTACAGAGATTTTGATTTTTGCAATCTCACTCTCTAAATTGAAAGTGGACTGTATCTTGGGAACACTCGACTCTGTTTTATTTGCTGCCTTGGTGGCTGAGTCATTCGATGTTTTCTCACTATGTACAAGGTTTGGAATAGTTGTATTAGGGGTACTAACCGAAGTGCTAGTACTGCTGGTTGGTTGGCTTTGTTTTCCACTGTCCTGGTTGTCCTTCTCTTTATGTCTACCAGAACTTTCAACTGTTGTTTTGTTATTTACAGAGGTTACTTTAGAAGTTTTGTCAGGTCTTTTCTTGATGGTTACCTCAGGAGTCTTTGTTTTGGAAGTATCTTGGCCTTTCTTGCTCCTAAGTTCATATTGTTCCCTGACTTGCATCATGGCGTTTTCAAATCCTAGTCTGTAATCTTCAGTTTCTAACCATTCCTCCTCCAAAAATGATGGTGAGGGCTGATCTTCTTCTGAATCATAGTTAAGGACTGAGTCCTCTGCTCCAAACATGTTTATTGTATTCCCTTCAGATTCCTCAATGATTCCCTCGTCTTCATCTAAAAGGTTTTCTTGAAATGGGGGAATAATTTTTTGATCTGACTCTCTTTGTCTGTTGGGAGCAGCATTGTTTCTTCTAATGTTTTGGTTCTAGTTTCTGTTTTGGTTATTATTTTGGACAACCATCCTCTTAATCATTTGTTGCAGTTCTTCCACATTTTTCGAAATTCTATCATACTTGGGATCAGATGTGGAAGCTATGTTGTCATCCCTATATGTTACCCTTTTTTCAGCTTTTAGTCTTGCCCTTTTTTCCATTAAGTTTGCTTCTATGGTTATGGCTCCTTTCTGCATGTCCTCCAGGGTGGTATACTCTTTATCTCTAAGCTCATAGGCCATGTCATCATCAAATCCATTGGGATATTTTTCTAAGGCCATACCTTGCGGAGGTTTCATATGTGGAGGGAGAGCATTATAAATGCTTTTGAATCTAGTGGTGTAATCATGAACACTCTCTCCTACATTCCTCTTAAGGGACATGTATTCTGCAAGGAGCTGGCGAGGGTTTTCTCTAACCTCCCACTTGTTTATGAATGACTGGTATAATGCAGGGAGATCTTGAATGCTGCCAGGAGGCAATCCTTTAAACCATTTCTTCACCTCACCCCCTAAGATTTGGGCAAAGATCCTCATTTTGATTGTTTCATCATCAATTTCCATATAATCAAAAGAGTCCTCCATTTTATCTAAATGTTGCTGAGCTGTTACGGACTCTTTAGCAGTGAAGTGTGGGATTTTTTATTTATAATCATTGGGTAAGGGTAACAAGGGTTGAGGTTAAAGCAAAGGTGCATACCTAGCTGCCATAATGATGTTCTGATGGGGTAAAGGGTTAACTTGAGCAGCTGGTATCTGGATGACAGGGATGTTTGGACCAGCAGAAGTCTACTGAGCAGATCTAGGGTGGGAGAGCCCCAAGTTTTGAAGGAAGATAAAATCATGTGGTGTAGAAGGAGGGGTTTCACTGTCCCTAGTGTTTTGACCACCGTTAGATGATGTATTGTTAACTTCGAGGTCTTTCTGGTCTAAATGATTGAATGACCTAGTTCTCAATAGCCTATTAGGTATGTCTAGGTCAGGGAGGAAATGTGCTAGAGCTGTTAGGTTTTCTGGTGCAGAATTAGCTCTATGAATGTGACTGGAAATGGTTGGTCTTTTAAGTGTAGGAGCTCCTTTGAGGATACTCTCTGGATTTTCAACTATTTCCGGTGGGTCAGGGTTGGGATAAGCTCTTGTGTGAATGGTTCTGAGAGCCAGAATGCTGTTTATAAGGCAATCAACTTAACCCTACTCGTTAATTCTACTGTGGTTAATGTTGTCTCAGGGACTGGTCTCCCAGTGGAGTCTGATTGCGGAACCAAGATAATCAGCAGGCCTACTGATCACCAGTGGAGTCTTTTAACATTTAGGAACAATGGAGTCACCAGGTGGAGGGTTTAGGATGTTTCTAAGGGGTACACTATCCACCACAGTGCTCAAGCACTATCACCTTTCAGGAATCTCCTCTAAACAACAAGCTCCAACCAGAGATTGACTGGGAGGGAATTTACTAGATATGTCACCTCTGAAGAGAGGATGAGATCTGGAGGCTACCTGGCCCTTTCCAGGCTCTGTCTAAGAGCATGGCGGATATTCAATAATGGAGGTCGATTCAAGACAGGGGTGACTTACTGTCAACCTAACCAGAGTTCTAAGTTTATGAGGTTTTTACGAATGTTTAAGGTGAAATGTACTCAGAACTCCCCAGCGGAGTCGCCATTATGTTGGGGTTCCCATGTTTTGGCCAGGTTGACAGAGACCAAAAGATGAGACAACATAGAACCACTTTCAGACCTTAGGATCTAGCCCTCCTAGGTCCAGAGAGGGATCTCTCTATATGGGTCAAAGGATACGTCTTTGAGGCTCGGATGTTATGATTTTAGGCTAGTTATAGGCTCAGGGTTGTTGGTTTGATTGTTTGCATTTGGTTGGAGGGAATCAAGAAAATATGGACCAATATGAGACAAGGATGAGCAAAGAGGAAGCTTAGGCAGAGAAAAATGACTCAGAGAACATCGAAGCCATTGGGCTATGGAGTCAAGAAAGGATTTATTTGTAATCAATGTGCAAGCTTTCATTTCGGCTAGTCATCTAGAGCATTTGGATCTTAAAGGACGATTGGTGGAATGGGACATAACGGATTGAAAATGAAGGAGGAGAACCAGCCAACTCTGCCTATAGATCAGGCCAGAGGTCATTTAACTCTAGGCCTCCTTGGACAAAATTAGAGGCAAAACGAGGGATCTTGGAAAGGTTAGCTGGTCGTGCAAAGATCATAGTGGACAGGGCTAACACTAATCCCCAGTGTTCCCAAACCTTACAGCTAAATCCTACCAAGAACATCTGAACATGGACTTCATCAATTCATACATTAGAGAGTAGGCAATATCATCCACTACACTGGTTAAATCAATTGAAATCAACATTCAGATACACATATAAGCATAAAACATTGGGGTAGAGCGAGCAGGAAACATAGGGCACCTATCAAGGGTGAATCCTATATTATACTTCTGTTGCCTACCAGTGGAAATGAAATGAAATTGAACATAATGTCAGAGCAAGTCAATCACAAATACAGAGAAAGAGGAAACATCACCAGCTGCTTTAGATCAGGATCCAAAGAAACATGCTTGTCATATTAAAAACAACACCAATCAGGTACGTCATAGCCCATAGCTTGAACATTTAGTCTGAATACATATAGCCTCAGTCTATTTTACAATATACAAAGAGAACTTGTATCAAATAGGAACAATGCTTGCATTCCACTGATTTCTCATCAACAACCATTACAATGTTTCCTTCTGTGCTTTATAGCAAAGGATGAACCTAAGATCGACTGAGAAGGTAGGTGAAAATTAAATGTATCTTTAAACACAACAATGAATGCAGGGCCAAAGCCCATTCTACTTGACATGATGCATATTTAATCTCTGTCACCTTCCTTATGAGAGAATGATCTGCTCTAGGTTTGATCTTGAAATATTTTGGCTGAAGTACTCCTGGATGATTTGAACGAAATGAAATAAACTGCTAGGAAGATATGTCTCATAAATGTCTGACTGTTTTTTGAGCTGTAGTCTGGTGGAAATATTTTCAGGGACACGGTGCATAAATAAGACAGTATGGGTGCCCGATACCCGATATAGAGAAACATTCTGCTGACGAAAACCCTGATATTACCTTTTTTCTGCGCTCGGGATCCTTTGATCGATCCTCGGGGTCTGTGAACTGATGCTTTGCCTCTTAAACACCGATTAAGGCTCAAGATCCACATAACTAGCTTTAATCTTCTTTTTTTCTCTGCGCTGAAACATTCTGCCGCTCCATTTTCCTCTGACAGGGTAGCTCAGGTTTTAATGGTGATGGGAGATTTGCTGCAGAGTTTGAAATCCAGCTTTTCTTTAGTGCAAATCCCATCAGCCGCTTTCCTTGACAATTTTCTAGCAGCGCCACCCCCCGGATTTAATTCTACTTGCAACATCTCCATTTAAGATGGTACGACAGAAACATGGAGAATTTCACTTTCAACAACCCTGCAAAACAATCGACTGTGAAGAAATTCATGGATGTGAACAGTGAAGGAGACGAAGACACACTGTGGAAGTGGGAAATAGCCATGCGGATGGAGAACAGAGGAGAAAATGTGACAAAAAGATAAGACGAGCTATGATGGAGGTTTAATGATCTGCAGAGTGAAAATGCATGAAAAACATTAAAAAACGTGAGAAAGGGACATTATATGCGACAGAATGGTTGACGGGTACGGAACATGCACGTGGGGGTGACGTAGCATACGGACAGCTGAGTGGATGGATGAGGTGGAGGCTCGGGCGATGACATAGTAGTCAATGGAAGCAGGGTGATCTGGACCGTTGATCGGGCATGGATCAACGGTGAGGGCGACACATGGTGGGTCTGCGGGTGAGGCGGAGACCGACTAACGGGCGAGCAATTTGGATGAAGGGAGTACGTCGGATGAAGATCTCGAGATCCAACGGTGGTTGTGGATTTCGCTGGGCGCCCCGTACCGAAGTTTAATGCGCGAAATGGCAGTTTTCAGAATAGTACAGGAGGACGCGTGGCAGGAGATGAATGGGATCGCTGGGTTTTGGATGAATACCGCCCGACGCCCAACGGTGGTGCGGAATTTACCAGCGGGTTCGAAGGATGACGTATACAGGTGAGGTCCATTGTTTCGAGCGAGCACCGCGCCATTAGATCCAGATCTTTAACGAACGGTCGATATCCGTCGATCAAACAAAATGTATAAAAACCCGCAAATGCGCGTTTGCAAAGGTCTTCCGATGATCTTTCACGTGGAGAAAGGGTTGGAGGGGCTAAGCGCCTAGCAGATTTGGCGAGTGGTCCTAGCGCTTGGGCATATGGATGGAAAGGGTGTGGGGGCTGATGGCGAAAGGGGCTAGGACCCAAAATCATAAATTTCACCATTTTAACTCATTTTGAATGCAATTTCAGGCCCAAGGGAGGTAACGATAGAAGAATGAAGGGTATAAAGGGCTAAACTAGGGGTAGGAATAGGATTTAGAGGGGATTTTGGGCATGAATAAGGGAAATATTGAGTGGGGAAGGGGACTTTGACCAAAGGGAGAGGTGAAAAGAATGTTGGCATTTGCAGGGGTATAAAGGGAAATAATGGGCTTTCTTGAGGAATGAATCAGCAGAGGAACCATATGTTAGGCACAGCACACAGAGACTCCAAGGAGGATGAAATTTCAAGGGAAAGGCATTCCTTGGAGGCTCCAGAGAAAACTAGCCCCCAGCTTGCTTGTCAAGAATTTCATAGGGGGGCTAACAAAAC
>JAXQQM020075059.1:0-12188 GCA_034641835.2 Pinus albicaulis | reverse complement strand
CTCCTCCGGAGATCACTGCATTCAAAGAAATGATTGTTGCATGCAACAAGCGCCCGCCCTCGGCCATGCAACAGAAGTTCGTCAAGAAGATGGAAAGCATACCCTTGGTTGCCTTACCCGAAGAAGAACCCTACAAAGCGGCATTGAATCTCGCAGAGAGAGGTCTCATAGGCCAGTTCACGGGCCTCTGGCCTTCTCCCAAGTCAGTGGAAGACTTGACTCAAAGAAATTGGACACCGTTAACCAAAGAAGGAATAAAAAGCTACTTTGTTGGCAAAGGCTTCTTCGTGTTCGTCTTCGAAAGTGCAGAGGACAAAAGCTTAATCTTCAGGAACGGTCCATATTTTATGGGACCGCAAGGTCTATATCTAAACAAATGGTTGCCAGATTTCGACCCAGCACAAGATGTCCCATTTGATGTCCCGGTGTGGGTGCGGCTCCCCCATCTCCCCCTACACTGCTGGAATCAAAAGTCCCTTCAGATCATCGGCAACGCCTTAGGAAAATTCATAGATCAAGCTGCAAGAAAAGATCAATACTCACGCGCCCGCATCTGTGTCGAAGTAGATCTGGAGGAGGGATTGTTGGAAGCCATCAAGCTTACAGTTGCAGGGTGGACACATGTACAAGAACTGGACTATGAACAGCTCCCCTTCAAATGTAGACACTGCCACGGCCATGGGCATTTCGCTAAACACTACAAGAAAAAGGCGGAAGAACAACCAGATAAACAAAATGGCGAGCAATGGACCCTAGTCCAAAAAACTTCTAATCAAAGAAAAGGCAACGGGAAAGGCGCTCCGAACGGGGCTCCAAGCAGCTCCAATCCCACCCAAGAAAAGGATCTAAATGGCAAAGAAAGCAGTCAGATCAACCCAGCTAAAACAGTCTCGGAAAATCTGGATCAGACCGGACCTCCTATCCCCAACAAAGAAGACGGGGAAAAAGTACAAGCTGAAGCCTCCCAAGGTAGTCCCTCCAATCCCTCATATGCAGAAGTCACAAGGAAAAAACCAGCGGATAGCTCAGGCTCCTCGGAGGATGAAACCTACGAGCAACCTACAAAAAAAGTCGGCAGGAAATCCCACAGAGAAGTAAGGGAAGAGGAGGCCGAAAGGCTCAAAACCCAAGGAAGCCAGCCCACAATAGAGATGTCTATCGGGAGAAATACCAGAACAAGGCCCCCTAAGGGAGGCTCCCACTCCCCCCTGGTAAATAATGTGTCTCGTCTCTTGGAACTGCAAAGGACTGGGGAACCCTTCGAAAGCGGAACCGGTCAAGGGATCTTCTGAAAATAGACCCCTCAGATATTTTCATGCTCCAAGAGACTAAGATAGAAGGGAAAGCCCTTCTAGATATCATTAAGTCGAAATGGAAGAAAAGCGCAGGTAGAGCAGTAAGCTCAAGAGGCTCTTCCGGAGGGCTGGCAACTCTTTGGACAGAAGAACTCTTCCATCTGAACAAATCCCACAAAACCCAGCACTGGATCTTCATGGAATTAACGCATTGCACAAGTAAGTTGACCATCTCTCTCTTCAATCTTTATGTACCTGTCTTGTATTCTAAAAAGAGAGACTGTTGGAACTCTCTTTCCGAATTTTTAGAGCAGCATTCCCCTAACAACATCATTCTTGCCGGGGATTTAAATATTGTTCTGAAAGTTAAAGAAAAAGGGGGAGGAAACAGCAGCAGAGACCCCATGCTGCCCCTGGTGGAAGATCTCATCTAGCAATGGGATCTTCTAGATTTCATCCCGGTCAAAGGGATTTACACATGGACCAATAACAGAGTGGGGGAGGACCATATTTCTGCCCGCCTGGACAGATTCTTGGTGCAAGGCGCCTTGATGATGGATAAGAAGATTATCATTACCAAAATTCTTCCCAAATTGACTTCAGATCACAAACCAGTACAACTAATACTGGAAGATGAAGAAGACCTGGGCCCAATCCCTTTCCGATTCAGTCATCTCTGGATCGAAAGGGAAGGCTTTTTCGAAACATTGAAAACAGCTTGGGCCAAATCCTTCTCAGGGCCCTCCAGTTATGTTTGGGAACAAAAACTTAAAGCCACAAAGCAAGCCCTGAAGGATTGGATAAGGAAACCTGTCCCAAATCCAACCAGCCAAAGAAAAGAAATAGTGCAGTGTTTGGAGGCCCTGCAAGTTGAAATGGAAAGTAAAGATATCACTACAGCGCTGCTCGACAAAGAAGTAAAAATTCAATGCTCATCCTTCCGATCTTTCCGAATGGAAGAAGAGTATTGAAGAATCAAATCCCGAAGTTTGTGGTTGAAGGCAGGGGACCAGAATACCTCTTTTTTCCACCGTCAATATCGAGCAAGACTCTCTAGAAATCACATATCTGAAATAACAACAGCAGAGGGGCAGATCTGCAAAGGGTTTAGCCAGATTAAAGAGGCAGCTGAAAACCATTTCAGACATCTTTACCATGAGAACTCAAAGGAAATGAGGAGGAAATAGCGGAGGCGGATACATGGGTTGGTGATTAAAGAGGCAGCTGAAAACCATTTCAGACATCTTTACACCGCAGGAACTCAAGGCAATGAGGAGGAAACAGCTGATCTCCTCTCAAACATCCCTCTTCTAGTCAGCCCTGAAGACAATTCTGCCCTCATTAATCCTATCACTGAAGAAGAAATCACCAAAGTTATTTGGTCTATGGATTCGGATAAGGCCCCTGGGCCTGACGGATTTACCATTCACTTCTACAAGATGTGCTGGGGCATCATCAAAATAGATCTCTTAAAGATGATAAGAGGGTTCATGGAAAAAGCTAAGGTAGGAGGAGGAACCATTTCCACCTACCTCGCCTTAATTCCTAAAGAAACCAACCCTGAAACCTTTGCTAGATTCAGGCCCATTTCACTTTGTAACGCCTCTTACAAAATTCTGGCAAAGCTTCTGGCAAATAAGATTAAGCCGTTGCTTAATAGGTTGATCTCCAGCAACCAAGGAGGCTTCGTTGAAGGCAGGCATATCTTGGATAATGTCATCCAAGTCCAGGAGACAATTCATTCAAGCAATCAGCGAAAAGAAAAAAGGACGCTGATAAAACTCGACATGGCTAATGCTTTCGATAGAGTCAATCTCTCTTTCCTCTACAAAGTCCTCCACTCTTTTGGTTTCTCGCCCCATTTTGTCAATCTCATCATAGCCTACATTGATAACCCCTGGATAGCTCCTCTAGTAAACGGTCGCCCAACTTCGTTTTTCCAAGCCCAGAGAGGCCTCAGGCAGGGCTGCCCTCTCTCTCCCTTCCTGTATATCCCGATGGCGGACTCTCTCAGTAGAAAGCTATCAGCCGAAAACGCTGCAAGTTCCCTTCCTAGCCTCAAACCTTCTATTGGCTCTGCATCTTAAAACCATGCTCTCTTTGCGGATGACTCTCCCCTCCTTGGAGGCGCCTCTCCCAGAATTGCCAAAGCCTTTGATTTTGTTCTTAAATGCTACTGCAGGGTCTCGGGAGCATTAGTTAACGAAAGAAAAAGTGAAGTCTGTGGATGGAATATTGAGCAGCATGAGCTCACAAGCATATCAAATCTTCTCGGATTCAAAAGTCATGCCCACTGGGATAAGATAAAATATCTTGGTCTTCCAATCACAAATGGGTTCAACAAGAGGTCGCTGTGGAGTGAAATCATCAGCAAAATAAAATCAAAAATAACAGCCTAGGGAGGATACTGGCTCACAAAAGGAGGTAAGGTAATCCTGATTAAATCCGTGTTGTCTACACTCCCTATTTACCAAGCAGCATTCCTGATTGCTCCAAAAAGCGTGATGGATCAAATCTCCAAACTTCTTCGAGATTTCCTTTGGCAAGGGGGGGAGGGAAATCAGCAAAAAATTCATTTAGTAAAATGGGACCTGGTTAAAAGATCAATCTCAAAGAGAGGACTGCATATTCGTGACCCTGCTCTTGTCAATTTGGCGATGGGAGGAAAAATTCTGTGGAAATTATTCAAGGATCCCAAACATCCAGTCAGTGAAATCCTAAAATCAAAGTATGCTCACAATATTCCGCTCAGAAATCTGCAAACAAGCCAAATAATCAATTGCACACAGGTATGGAAATTATGCAGTAAAAATATAAATTTTTTTAAAGGAAAGGCGTATAAGATCCCAGGCAACGGTAAGCATACAAATTTGTGGTATGACCGCATAATGGACCAAGACCCTCTCTCTGAAATAGAAGAAATCGCAAATTTAAAAAACTAGTTGGAGCGCGCAGGGATTAATAGCGTCCACGACTTATCCAAGTGAGACAGCCACGACGATTGGCAAGGGTGGGACTTCTTTGGCGTCCCAGATCGTTTAATTCAGCAAAAGCACATCCTCGAGGAATTGCTAGAAGAGGCGGCCCCAGTGAACAGAAGAAGGAAGGATAGCTAGGGCTGGGGCAAACAGGAAGCTATACAACAGTGGCAGCGTATAAAGCCCTCCAGCCCACAAGGAACAGCAGTCAAACACCGGAATTTTGGAAGAAAGTATGGGAACCGCTTACATTACCCAAAGTTAATTTCTTCTTTTGGACGCTGGTCCACAATACGCTATTAACTGGAGACAACCTGGAGAAAAAAAGCATAGCTAGGCCGCATAGATGTGAGCTTTGCAGAAACAATATCGAAACAGCCAAGCATCTCTTCATGGAATGCATGTTTGCCAAAGAAGTGTGGGGACTCATTCTTCATGAGCTGCAAATTTCAGTCCCTCCATTTAACTCTGTTGCAGACCTTTTTGCCTCATGGACTCAATGCTACCCCAATAAAATCCCCAGTAAATCCTTCTGGCGAAAAGTTTGGATTGCCATCCCTAAATTCGTGTGCTAGCAGATATGGTTGGCCCGGAACGACCTGATATTCAACGAAACTATGCAAGCTCCCCTCTCGGTAGCAGTAAAGGCTAAATCTTTCCTCGTAGAAGCAACCCAGCAACAATATTTCTCAGAAGATCCCTTGCTTCTCCCTGAAGAAAAGAGGTGGCTGGGCCCCCTTGTTCCCCACCCTCGGAAGCAGCTGTTAGCCTCTCATTCAGTAAATCCGGAATGGCGCAAAAGAGACTCCAATGCTACCATTCAAGAATGATGGCAAAAACAAAACTTAACCACGATTTTCTTTGATGGCGCTTCCAAAGGTAACCCCGGAGTAGCAGGAGCAGGAGGGGTCATCTATGCCCCGGAGGGATCAAGAAAGGACTACTTTTGTTGGGGCATCAGGCAGAAAACCAACAACCAAGCAGAGATTCTAGGCCTCCTCAAAGCTTGTCAAATAGCCAGAGACAGAGGTGTCAAAGAATTCCAAGATTTTGGAGACTCAGAAATCTTAATAAAAAAATTAAATTCGGAAGAGTTGTTCAGCAACGCAAGTCTCAACAAAACTCTGAGTAGACTAAAGAGAGTCTTGCTCGATTTTGCCTCCTACAAGTTCTTTCATATTCTCAGAAACTTGAACAGCGAAGCAGATCTAATGGCGAACAAAGGATGCACTCTCTTGAAAGGACAACTCCTTATAAATGATGATAGCTCATTTCAAATTTGTAACCCATGAGAATGCTGAAATTTATAACAGCACTAGAAATAGGGATAGTTGCAATTTAATGGTGGCTGCTTTGGCGTAAGTCCAACCTTCTTCTCCAAATAATTAAAAACACACCCGTTACAATTTAAAAAAAAAATAGTTTAATCTTAAATTTTCATGCTTTAAATTTCACATTTTAGATAGAGAATAAAGATATGTCAAATAGTTTAAACTTGACAAATCAATAGATAGTTAGAGAATAAATGAGGATCTCAACAGTTTAATCTAAGCCCTCGGATGAAATAAGGTTAGAATTAGATAGTTTATGCTTTAATAAAGAAAAATGGATTTAGGGTTGCAAGCTTAAATGCACTCATGCAAATGAAGTAAAAAATGTTAGAATAATGATGGGTAGGTAAAAATCATTTGTGCAAGACATGTAATAAAGCATCATCGGACAATTTACTAATTCCCCCTCCCCTACAATGATCCAGTATTCAAAACCTTCAGTTAAAGAGGCTCAGAGCATTTCTCTGACTTCTGTTAGGATAGGACCCAAGGCTTAATGACTAATTGGTAAAAAATATTGGATTCCCTTCATAAAAGCCCATTTCCTCAGCATATTCACCCTCTTCCAAAAATATAATCCCTTATCCTAAGTAAAACACCTTGTTTGCTTAGACAAAGTAAAATCCCCTCTTAATTAATTTCATTTCATCCAAAAAACACTCACAAATTAATAAAATACAGTTTATCCTAAGTTTAAGTGTAAATGTTAATGGTACAATCATTTGTGCTTAAAAAGGTTTATTTTTACACTTTATTTAGTTTATTATTTGTATTTTCATTCATTACATTTCATTTCATATTAATTTTTAGCATATGGTATTAAATCCCTTTAAACCATCCCTTCACGTATATTTATTAATTCATTTTATTTAAATATCCCAAAAACCCATTATTTTAATGTTAACCTATGGTTTATATTACCCATGTGATAAATATTTCCCCGACCTTTCCCCATAGGTTAAAACATTATAAAACCCTCCCCAAATGGTTATAAAACATACGTAAATGTTTTATTTACCAGATAAACACATAACCCGCCTATCAAAACAATACATTTGTATTATGTTGAAACATACATTTTAAACATTAAAATAAATCCTGCCACATAATAAAACCCGAGCCTCACGCCCACATATGCCGAGCAAATTTATAAAACGATCCCAGTAGTTCACACACATCCTCCCATATCCAACGACCTAGATACGATATTTCATTTTAACTAGCGCAAACGTTGATCAATTTCATATTTGCAAAATGGGCAGTTTTGCACCCTTATCTTTCCTCCATGCAGCAATGTGTGATTGGATCGCATTCGATCCGAGAAAACTACCTACCACCCAAATCCCGTGCGATAAACCACCCTTGGTTTTCTCCTTCACACGCCAAATCCCTCCGCTCTGATATGACCGCATTCAATGTTGATCCGCTTTAAACCTTAACCTTATAAAAAGCTTCATATGCATAGAAAAGCCCTTTTATTTGTTATATGTGTGTTTATCCATCCCGATTGAAGAAACAAAGCTCCCTGTACATTGTTTTCATGCCCAAGGAGCCAAAAAATCCACTACAGCAGTTGTCAAGGTCATTGGAAGCATCAATTCGACTTCCATAAGATTCAAAAGCCATCAAACACCTCTCTGACACCCCAGAATCTGTTTTAAAGACCAAATACCTGCACAAACAAGTATTATTCATAGAAAAACAACCTATTTATCATTTGAAAAAGAGTTTTCTGAAGGAATTAAGCTTAGTGAAACCCATTTACCCACAGAAAGACTGTAATTTCCTACAAAATAATTAATTAATTATAAAAACTCTGATAAACCCCTGTTTCGATACTACAATCTAGTTTTTTAAAGAAAAATTAAATATGTTTAACCTTTGCATACATTGAAAAATACTCCTAATCTATCCAGAAACCCTTTACAAGTAACCCCAATCCTTCTATGCCCAATTTGAAACATTATCAGTCCAGTATTATCTGAAAAAAGCATTGAAACTCTTGTTTTATCATTTCTTATACCTGTAAGAGTCTGAAGATCAATTTTAAAGCCAAAATTGAAGAGTTAACTCCAAGAAAAATCCAGTTTTTGCCTATTTTTTTTCAGAGACCTCTGTTAAAGTCAAAAACACTTCTATAAACAATTCAATCTTACAGAAGAGTTCAAAAATCCAAAATACAGAGTTTCAAGCATCCAGAAGGTCTAAAAATGTCAAAATCAAATCCAATAGTATCTTCCAAAACCACAATCGTTGTAAATCCTCTACAACCTCCTGTTGTAGACATTGAACATACACTCTTGGTTGATGTGGATTATAAAATAGTTGATCTAGTGATAGAATTTAATCTTTTAATACTCCACTGCTGGAGTCTTGAAAAATCATTAGATCAGGGAGATGAAGTCCAGATTTGGGAGTCAAATCTACCCAAATATGTAGTCCCAATCACTCATCAATCTCCAGAGGTCATTAGGTTGTGTCAAACCTATTATTCTCCTGAACATAGAGCAATGGATCCATTTATGTGTTTCTACTGTCATTGTTTATATTCTTATGTTTTACATGCATCCATTTATGTGTTCTAAATTTGAATGATGAACTAGGAATATTATTACAGGATTTGTTAAAAGAACCTTGTCTTTAACTAGTTATCATTTCTATGTTTTCTGCTAATTTCCAGAGTAGGGAACCCTTAATTGCTCCATATTTTGAATGACCTTTGTCTACTCCTTCCTTATCCGGATCAAAGAGTCCTTGATTGCTCTTTATCCCGATCAAACCACTTCACCAATCAGCCTTCCAAGATCTTCAATGACTTATCGATCTTTCCCTCAAAATATTTGACTTTTTGACCTTGATCCTAGTCCTATCTGCTTGACATTTGACTCCTTAGCCCAATGGACAAACATATCTCTCACTATCCATCTCATTAAATGATTTTTTCTCACCAAACCATGCCAAAACAAAACCAATTTGTACATCATAACTAGCCAAATATCATATAATTAAAAAATGGTTAAATCTTATAGGGAGAGCCCTCTCTGAACCCTAAGAAGGCTAGATCTTAGAGTTTAAAAGTTGGTTTATGGTTACCTCTAATATTCTTGGACTTTAAATCAAAAATCTCACAACTTAATAATTATTAGAGTGTTAACAGGATCAGTCATAAAGTGCTATAAACCCCAGGTATGAAAATATATAGAAGTGGATAAATCATTTCCAGTTAGCTTCCTTGATGGAGCATGTAAAAAGAGATTGTATGGATGTGGGGTTGTCATAGTTTTGGAAGTCGGTAGATACTTACACTTTTGGTGGGAGGGAGGAATGGGATAGAACAACAAGGCAAAGATTATAGCTCTATGGGGAGTACTTATTACAACAAAGTGGTTAAGAATTGACAAATTGCAGGTATATGGAGACACAAAAGGTATCATCGACTAGGTAAAACACCATTCCATTTTTTTTCCATCGATTATTAACCACTGGATGAGGAGGATAAGAGTGTTAGTAAGCAAATTTTAGAGTATACAATTTCTTCATGTTTATCGAGAACAAATTTTGATGGCAGACCTGTTATATAAGAGAGGGATCAATATGAATCCAAGTAAGTTTTACTTCAATGAATTTTCATAGGGAAAATTGATAAATGCAGGTAGCATCAATCTTTCATAGAAGGCAGACCATAAATTTGTTTAAAGACCGGGAGTAACTTTTGGACCTATAATGTAAAATTTTAATGAACAGGTAGTAATATTCATGAACATAAATTTTAATGAACTGAAAATAGTAATGATGTAATAGAAGTAATGAAGCAAGGCAAAAGTAACATGCAAAGAACATGAATTTTTGACTGCTTGTAAAAGTTGCAGATGTACTATTCTTTTTTTTTTAATGGAAAAGAGTAGGTTTTTTTTCATTGGGAAAAAAACAACAAGTTCTAACCGTATACACGAGAAACAACCATTTAAACAAGGATGCATTGCATTTGGAATACCTGATGCATAAATGATAGCTCCCTGGTTTCTTAAGTCTATAAAAATACAACTACTAGCTAAGCACATGCTAAGACGCCATCTCTCTCACTCGAATGAATACCTCTATTCGTTTACCCAAAACAACTACAAAAAAACTTTGATATAAAAAACGACTTCAAAACAACTTTGATATAAAAACAGAAAACTATGAAAATATAACATTATGGTGGTTTATACTGTAGCTAGAGTGTCTACAAGTATAACATCGTGGTGGTTTCTACTCTAGCTATATGGTGGTTTCTACTGTATTTTGTAGCCGAGATTGCTAATGGGTATGAAACTAGGTTTTCTTGAACAAGAACAACTTGCTACTCCAAATAGTGGTTTGGTCATATCTAGTTCCCGCCATCCAATAATTACAGAGACTATTTTCTTGATAGAAACTACCCGCTTGTTCCTATGCATTTTGGGCGTATCTTGTTCTTGCCATGCCATCCATATAAATTATGGAATATATCTGCTTAATACCAACTGCTTGCTTGTCCCTATGTGTTTTGGGTGTATTTATTTCTTTCCATGCCATCCATAATTACAGAAAAATAAATAAATAAATAAAAATTCTTGATACTTCTCCGCACCAAATGTTCATTCAATTGTCACTCGGAGAAGAATGTGGAGCTCTGAATCTATACCTGTGGTGATTTTACCATAGATGGATATGGTGGTAGGTGAAAGCCTGCGGTGTGGCAGGTGTATTTTTGGGAGCTCCCATCTCATGGGCTCCACCACAGGCGGTAGAAACTTTGGGTAAAATTAACGAAGTGCAATCGAAAAATTGAGAGAATCGAACTTTGAATAAAGGTAACTCAGACCAATGCAGACTTTGGATAAAATCAACAAATCCCATCCACAAAATAGTGAGTCTACAATAAGACCCCAATATGAATGGAAAACGAAAAATCTGGGAAAAATAATTAAATAATTTGAATTATCAGCTTTTGTTCAAGACTTTGGTTAAAGCAGATGATGGCATTTGATATTTAAAAAGCCAAACAACATTAATTCAAAGTCAAAGCGATATATATCATTATATACCTGCTACTTTCGGTACGTATAATAATACTTCATATTTATTATACAAACAGAAAATTGCATGGACATATAGTATATAAAGAGGGATAAGAATGATGTAAAATTTATGAATTATAGATAAATAGAAACATAATATTAAATGCAGGAATATAAATATAAATATTTAAGAAACTCATTAGAATATATTTATAGGTAAGCATATCAGGCATATTTGTATTTATTTATATTGCCATATGTTACTTTCTTAAGGTGTTTCCTTTGCAGGATTTGATGCAATTGCTAATACTAAAGCATGTTAGTCGTAGTGATTGCACGAAGTGGTAAAAACTCATTCTCATTACTCCTCACCACACCAGGACCTTATTTTACATATTTTAAATCTTATTTGACTCGTGAAAAAATAATAATAATGACATGGTAGATTCTTTGGATGGAACAATTTAATCAAAAGTTAATGGCATAGTAGCTTTTCTAAATAAAGCAAGTTAAACATAGCACGAGTTTAAATATTTTACGATTTTAGAGATGTGTACATAGAAGAAACTAATTGTCTACTTCTTTTATTTTTTTAGTTTTTTTGGCTATCACAATTATATTAAAAAATATTCTAAGAGCTTCTCTTCTTCAGATTTAAGGAAACAAGTTAACATCCCAAGACCCAGAGACCCTTACAGACCACCAGCCGGTAATTCCAGGTGGCATGGTTTTCCTTGAATAACGGTGATGGGTCAACCAACATTTGGATAACAACCAATGATAAGTATGTTGATATTTTGTGTATTTGGGGTAGCATCATTTGTGCTCTAGGTCCCAAATTTTGGGGAGGGACTAGAGTACACCTAATCTAACAGACCCATAAATGGATTTGAGAAATTTCAAGTTGTGTTAAAGTTATTCAAATAATTAATTATTTTTAATGGATTTCCTAAGTCTAAGTTAGGAAAATAAAATAATTAAAGTGAATTAATTAACACATGTGCTAAAATTGTCTTAAGTCACATGGATCAAGTAGTCTTTTAATCTTAGCCATTGATGGATGATTTAATCCTGGTTGTTGAAGGGTTCAACGAAAAAGTATAAGAAAAAGGCTTGAGGGTCAGTTGAACACACAAAATTTCTGTAGAACTGAGGAATAGATCTGGAATTCTAGGGCGGGTTTGCTAAGAATTTCCAGTGGAATTTTCTGCAATGAGGGGTAGTATTGGATGAGGGAATGTTCTAATCCTAAGAGCCAAGAGATAGCAAGAGGCAAGAGGAGTAGCACAAGGATAGCGCAGAGAGGCTTCAAAGCCACGCAGAGCAGCAGGGAAGCGCAAAGCTAACGCGGAGGCAGCTAGGGCCACGCTGGCCAAGAAGAGGCAATGCAGGGGCAGTGTAGACCCTCCTAGGGTGATGCAAGCCCTCCTAGAGCCACGTAGAGGCTGACACAGTTCCTCCAGGGCAACGTTGGGGCTTGTGCTAAGGGTTTCTAGGGTCAGATCCAGGCTAAGTCCTGTAAATCTTGTTTGAGGGTGTGGA
>JAXQQM020070484.1:0-25211 GCA_034641835.2 Pinus albicaulis | reverse complement strand
AGGTATGGTTTCATATTAGCAAATAAAGGATGCAAGGGGAAGGTAAAAAGCTCAAACCCATTCACTATGGTCCTTTCAAGATCATAAAGAAATTTGGTAATAATGCATTCCAAACTGACTTGCCTTCTTACATGCAAATGTATTCAGTTGTTAATGTTGAAAACTTACATTTGTATGAGCCATATTTGGTCGATGATGAAGGAAGTGATGTTAAGCTACCTTCTATTGAATATTTCTCGCCAAAATTTATGGATAAGCTCAAAGAAGATACAATTCTTGACAGGAGGACAAAAGCATCAAAGAGGGGAAGTGTTGACTACCTTCAAATTGGGCTCAAAGGCACTAAACCAAGCAAGGAAATATGGTTGGAGATTGGAAATGTGAGGGAGTCTACCCTCATCTACTTAATAGGTAATCAAGTCTTTTGGGGTCCAAAAGCTTCCCAATGGGGAGGAATGATCAGGAGTTCATAATTTTTTCTCAAAATTCAAAGTTACAGGATTGGGTTGAAACTAGGATGGTTGCATAGATTTTGTCTTCCTGATTTCGGTGGCATGAATGGTTCAAAAAATTGATTTTGTTGGTTGAAGATATCACGTTGTGATTGAAATTCCAAATAGGTAAAATTGAGACAGTTTGACCAGGTTTGACTGGGATGCACAATCATGAAGGTGGATGTACATTAAGCACAAAAGAATATTCCTCGAAATATTTCTTTCTCAATACCAACCATGGTTTTAAAAGTGTCAGGATTTTGTTGGTTGTACAGGTTTCAAGGAGCCAATTATAGGGCACCACGTGGCCTTGCAACAACATAGTAAAATTTTGTGAGGGTCCCCAGGAATCGACCCCCAGACCTCCCGCTTGGCACGCACATGGTTTACCATCTACTCTACATCATATTTCTTAATTGTATATGGTTGCAGGTTATATTTAAATTTTATTGCAATCACGGTTCGGGCTTGGGAACCGCTAGCGGTCCCAACCGGCTAGCAATCCCCGAGATGTATAACATGAAACCGTTAAATGCCAACCAACTGTTGTAGAAAATGCTAACTTGCCAGCATTTTGAAATGTATTTTCACATGGATACGATCTAGCGTCTCCCAAACTACGTGGATAAAGCACTAACTGACATCATATACTATGGTTTAAAACTATTAACTAGATTTCTATGTGTGGTTTCTGCCTAAACGTTTGGTAACTAACGATTTTGGGGGTGTGCATGTGGCCACCTCCCAAACCATGAAATTTAACACGCAATCAGATTTAGTGGAAGAGATAGAGTCACGTCATTTTTTGCAGCGTCTCCAATTTTAACTCCAGTTAAGTGGAGTTCTCCACTTTTAGTGGAGCTTTCCTAGGTGAAAATAGGAAAAAGTGCAGGAGGCCCAATTTTCGACCATTCAGAGTGAATGAAGAGTCATTTTTGACTAATTGGAGAATTAAGGAGCCATTGGTGCAGAGAAAACAACCATAAGAGAAATTTAACTACATGTAATAGAAAAATTTTCAGCTTAATGAAAGAAAGACAAGCCATTGGGTGCTGGACCAACAAATGTAGCCTAGGAGGGGTGAACTGCTTCATCATGCCTGCTATGTAAATTTCATATGGAGACTTATTTGTCTGATTTACACTATTTTTCAGTATTATTTTTGCTTTTTTTATGCTTCCAATTCACTAAAAAAGCATCTACAATTCATGGAAAAACACCTTAAGCCTCATGGAAACTAAGGAACTGTTTATGCACATGTTTTTAAACTGAAAATACACTTAGCACAACAAAAATAATAAAGTCATTTCAGATCATTCAGCTTCATGGATTTGTATGCTATAACTTTCCCTTCTTGAGTCAAAATTGCTCCTACCCCTTCCATGCATGCATCAATGCATACTTCAAATTCCTCACTCAGGTCTGCTACTTTCAAAATATGTTAGCAGCTCCTTCAATAGTTTGAAACTATTTTGAAATTCTTGAGCCCACTTAAAGTCTCATCCTTTCTGTTGTAGAGAGGTAATAGGAAAAGCTATATTAGAGAACCCATTAATGAATCATTGGTAATAGCCAGCAGAACCCATAAATGAACGTATGTCTGCTACATTTTTAGGAACTTTCCACAACATAATTTTCTTTACCTTTTCAGGGTCTATAGAAATCCCTTCAGCAGATATCACAACTCTAGATATTGGATCTTCTTCTTGAAAAACTCACATTTGCTAAACTTAGCGTAGAGTCTATGTTCCCATAACATTTTCAGCACTATCTGCAAATGTTCCTTGTGCTCTTTCATATTCTTAGAGTAGATCAGTATATTGTCAATAAAAATTAAAACAAACTGATCCAAAAATCAGTGGAAAATTGCATGGATCAAGCTCATGAAAGTTGTTGGTGCATTGGTTAATTTGAACGGTAGCACCACAAATTCATAATGTTTATACCAGGTATGGAAATTTGTTTTGGATATATCTTCATCCTTAATTTGTATTTGGTGGTATCCTGACCGTAAATCAATCTTGGAAAACATTGTTTCCCCCTTCACTTGATCAAATAGATCATTTATGTGTGGCAATGGATACTTATTCTTGACAGTTAATTTATTGAGCTGTCAGTAATCCATGCACATTCATATAGTATCATCTTTCTTCTTAAAAAACAACATTGGTGCTCCCCAAGGGAAAACACTTGGCCAAATGTATCCTTTGTCCATTAATTCCTACAACTACATTTTTAATTCTGTTAATTCATGTACACTCATTATGTATGGATATCGTGACATATGGGTTGCCCCAGGTATTAATTCTATTGTAAAATCAATGTCTCGTTTTGGCGGTAATCCTGATATATTTTTAGGGAACACATCTTGGAATTCCTGCACAATATGAATATTCTCCATCATGAGGGTCTTATCCTTGGAGTTGGAGAACCCTGATTGAATTTCATAGAGTCGACACCCCTTTCTAATGCATTTACTCAATTGGGATGCATTAATGGGATGCAGCTAAAGTGGCTTCTTAATTCCCTAAAATTCTTGATGTGTACCATCTTTTGATTTAAAGTAAATGACTTTGTCTTTGAAATCCACTAATGACCAATGTCTTTCCAACCATTCCATTCCCAATAGAATATCGTGGGTCCCAGAGGTAGAATTTTAAGTTCTACAGTTATCTGCTGGTCACTAATGATCAACTCATAGTTTGACACTTTGGCATTGACTCGTCCTTTTCCCCCCAATAGCAAGTTGTACTAGCCATGGATTCTTAAATTTTTTATTCTGTACTTTACAGTTTTTGACTATATGGGGGTGTATATTGCCAAAACTGGCACCAGGGTCCACTAAAAAAGAAACAAATTGGGTTTGTAGATTACCTTCTAATTCTATCATAGTTGGCTGAAGATCTGCTTATCAATCTTCCACAACAACATTGATTCTAGGTATGCTTCAGGCTACATCTCCCATGGTATATTCCTCTTGCAGATTGGATGCCACTTCATTTCTCCCTTGATGAGAACAATTTTTAAAATAATGTGCCTCCCCACAACCTTAGCATTATAATGGGGATTTTTGCGATTGTCCAAGGTCTGGCCTACTAGAAGCTTCAGTATGCCACTCCTCAACTCTCCATTTGGTCCTTTGTTGAATTTTCCCATTCCATATATTTGTTAGATTCCTTTCAACATTCTGGTAATTTCTAAATCTATTATTTTTAAAATTGGAAGGGTCTTTCTACCCTTTCTTGGATGGCCATCTTTTTCTAGTTTCTCCCTTAGCTTTGGACTACTGATAGAACATTGGTGATTTCCTTATCACTTCGTCCATATTTTTTCGGTTTACAAACTCAATCGTCTCTTTCATGTGTGTCGGAAAACTTCTCAAAAACTACTGCACCTTTTCCTTTTCGTTGCACAAATAAGGTACATATCTTAACAAGGAGGTAAATTTAGTGATAAATTCATCCACAGGCATTTGCCCCAATTTTAGATCATGGAATTATAATGATGTAGCATCATAGAATCATTCAGTTAAATACTTATCTTTGAAATAATGTTGAAACTCATCCCAAGTTACGATATGATCTTCAATTACACGCACATTTTTCACCTCTTCTAACGATAATGTAGCCTTTTCCCACAATTGGTAGATGGCTAGGTGAGCTTTAAGTTTGTTGTTATACTCAAAAACTTGAAAATACTTTTTCATATTTATTATCCAAGATTATGCCATTTCTTCAGCCTCTCTATCAAATGTAAGAGGCTTGATCTTCCAGAATTCACCCTGTAATTCCACTTTCCATTTCTTCAATTCTTGTTGCTCTAAAATATTTTCAGATTCAACATCATTATAGGTTCTACTCTTATTACTCCATTGAATACGAATTCCTTCAAGAATGTCATGAATTTTTTGTTTTTGTTCTCCTTCTGCGTGGGTCTCCCTCTCAGGACTGGGTTGTGCAGTGTGATGGTTCTGTTTATCTGAAAAGCTCTTCAGTATCCTTTCCTAATCCCTCATTAAACTTTCATTATCACTCTAAACCCTGACCATCTCTATTTGAGGTAGTTGTACTGTATCAAGTATTCTATTCAGTTGACGTTTTTTTTCTTCCAGTAATATATTGGTTTGTTGGTGTTGGTCTTCTCTTAATTGCACCCAATTTTCTGGGTTGAATTCAAGATTAGTCAAGGGATGTATTTCCTCTGTGTTCCTGGGCGTTTGATAGCTAGAACCTATCCTCATGGTATCTTATTGCTATCTTTTCATGTAATATGCATAGTTTCAAACAATAAAAAAAATGAAAACACCCACGTCCTTGTGTTGGCCCATTCGGCTACAGTGTGTAACCATGCTCTAAATACCACTTGACACAACGAAAAAGGTAAACATACACAATGATTAAAAAAAAAAAATTACATTTTACTATCATCCAACCTTACTACTAATCGACTTTACACATCATATCTAAATACTCATTTGAATGTAAACTATTAAACCAATATGATTCACATATCTAAATACTCATTTGAGTGTAAAATATACAATCAATATGATTGAATTCATACAATAGTCATAATGTAAATCTATGCAGTCTAACTCTAGTTCATACTATATATTAATTCATAAGGCTATGGGTTTGCAAGCCATATCTTTGGAAAATTTAAAGATTTATTCACACGATGATCATTATGAATCCCGTAGGTATTCATTACCCCACCGATTACATTGACTTTGGCTTTAATACAAATCTATGTAATTCATGCTTGTCAACTATATTCGCTATACATTCCTCTAACAGTTTTATTTTCATTTGATTTTTTTTATTAATACTCTTAAATTGTTTGTATATTTCATATATTTGGCGATTAATATCATCTGTAGCAGCCCGCCTCATATACTGGGTTGATTGTCCACTTGGGAGCTCCTCTAGTTATCATTTTCCCGCGTTGTCACACTTGGGTATCACTCCTCCATTGATCTTAGACCCTGGTGATCGATGATATTTGTGAGGGTAGCGATGTTTAGGGTAACCACCCACCCCATCCCCCGCCTCCTTGTTCATTCATTCTTCTACTTCCTCTGTTGGTCTTGGCTCTGTAACTTTGGTTTTCCCCTTCTACATTACCTGCATGCAATCACATCTTCACGAGAATGGTATCATCACATTCTCTTTCACTTGATAATAGAGGTAATACTACCCTCTTTTCTATCAGTTTTCTATAGTCTTTAATTGGATATACTTTGAAGTTTTCCATGTGTGGTGAGTGTAACCTCTACTACCGTTACAGAGGAAGTTGTTGCTTCAAACCCAGGTGAACTATTTTTTAATCTTGAGCTTTACTGTTTTGATGGAAGTTCTCTTTTGGGATGTTGGTTCAGTCACAAGGTTACATTATTATCCTAATTTCAGTCTTTTTTTCCAGCATTACGATGTTCGCAACCCATATAATGAAGCCCTTCATTATTTCTTTCGATATGCTGAGAAATGATATGGCTCTGCCTTGGAAGGCTTGACCAACACAAGTAAGCACACAGAGTCTGGTTTCTATCCAATTCTTCTCGTTTTCTTTAAATTTAAATTCATTGAATGGCATAGGTTCACTTGGCCCTGCTACCGCTTATCTAACGAAGGTTGTTAATGTCTGATGTTCTTGTTACAAAACCTGCACAACAAAAAATGATCAGAGTGTTGGGCCATCTCGTTCAAATTCCAGGAAAGCCCTCTAAGATAGGGTTAATGCATATGTTGATTTTAACTGTGGAATACACTAGGAGTAACTTTAGCCCCCACATGTTGCAGGGTTTTGGTGTTCTCTAGCACTGTAATACTTAGTCAATGTTGCAAGTTATTTTCTCAATTTTTCTTTCTATTTAAAATATGTTGAGGCTCGGCCTCTATGAACAATTCTAATCTCTAGTTTTAAGGCTCTGTAATTATTAAATGTGACCAAGATAGAAATTTATCTTCAGACTTAGTTCTAGTTTTTGAGAAATTTCTCATCAAGATTGTTATTAAACCTATTTTTCAAAGGGTTTCTTTCCTTAATAGGAGTCGAGGCATTGTTTTGAATTTTCCGAAGATATTTCAGATCTTGTTGTCTGAATATTTTATACTATAATTTCAATTTTAATGTTTTGTTTACCATACATTTTCTCATTTCAAACTACTTATTTTCCCATTCGGGATTTTCCTATTATTTTTAACATTTATGGAATTTTCCTCTTGAAAATGAAATGTACCAGTTGTGTATATTTTCCATATTTAATGTATGTACTCTTTCTTTTTATGCCTGGTTTCACAGACTTACTTTCGACATTTAAATTCAGAATTCTAGACTTCTCTGCAATTGTACTATTTCAATCCCTGGTTATTTTTAATGTAGAGATCAATATCCTCTTTGTCAGCATGCTCAGGGGACATGGACCCCAAACCAGTTCCCACTGGACTCGGTGTTAAACCGCTTTTCCTTGACTTAAATTATTACCATACCCCTGTAAACGCATGGGACTTTTATTGGTTTATTTTCTATTAGCAGTGTGTATGTTTACAGTAATTATAAATCTTATAATTTAATGGATGAAGATAATTTATTAGTACAATTATTTGGTGTCGTACTTCAGTGTATAGATATTCATACTAGTCTTTCTTGTTATGAGACTTCAGAGAATATAAATTCCTGGAAGAGGATAATTTTTTGTATCATTCATTCTAACATAATAGTAGGATTTCAATCAAGATTTTCATTTAACATTTGCATCTAATAAATATTCTCAACCTTTAAAACAAACACTTAAAATCGTTATCTCAGTGTAGTCTTCCAATAAATTGATGGTCCTCCAAACCCTGAGCAAGGCTATCATTTCCTCCACTCCCACCATTATCCTCACAAGCGCCTTAGGTAATTCACTGAGACAGTAGAAGATAGACCTCATGATCTAAATCCAGTCTATTCTTCTCTTGGTTTTTTCTTGAACTCCACTGGTTTCCTTACCATCTCTAGACAACTCATGCAACAGGCTGTTGCTTAACCCCAACACTATTTATGCACGAACCCCTTCTCATTCTCAATATTTTCCTTTTATCCTTCTACGAAGGTTATTTTTAGACTGCCTCTACCTTTTTACCCTAGGTTCTGGGAATCATTTAGTAATCATTTACTTTCTTTTACTCAAGAAAATTTATTAATTACCTTAAAAAAATACTCAAATCTTATTAAGGAATAATGTTATTAGTTAAATAATTCAAATGTATCATAACAAGTCTATTAGCCATGATTTAAATCAAAATAGGGTGTTACACATACCTCAAATTTATTTATATTTTTACTTATTTACCATACTTTAGAGTAAGTATAAGAAAAGGCACCCACATAACCCTAATCTTTCATACATGACCGAAAGAGAACCATAGAAGCTGATAAATTCTTGCAGGATGTTAGGGAGTATGTTGGAGCCCCTATGTCATAGCATGTTGAAATTTTCCTTAAAATATATTAAATTAAATTTTATGGGAGAATGACATGTACATGGTTTTCCTTAAAGTTTATGGGAGAAATGGCATGTACATGATTTGTCTTAAAGTTTTCCTTAATTTTATGGGAGAAATGACATGTACATGGTTTGCCTTAAAGTTTGCTTTAAATTTTATGGGAGAAATTACATAGAAATGACATGTACATAGTTCCCAAAACACTAGAAAATGGCTTAAAGTTTATGGAGAAATTACATACAAATGACATGTACATGGTTCCCAAAACACTAGCAAATGCCTTAAAGTTTATCGGAGAAATGACATGTACATGATTTTCCTTAAAGTTTGCCTTGAGTTTATGGGAGAAAGCCTTGAGTTTATGGGAGAAATGACATGTACATGGTTTGCCTTAAAGTTTGCCTTAAATTTTATGGGAGAAATGACATCTAGAAATGGCATGCCTTAAAGTTTTCCTTGCCTAGAGTTTATGGGAGAAATAACATGTACATGGTTTTCCTTAAAGTTTGGCTTAAACTTTATGGATGAAATGACATAGAAATGACATGCCTTAAAGTTTTCCTTGAGTTATGGGATAAATGACACATGTACATTTTTTGCCTTAAATTTTATGGGAGAAATGTCATAGAAATGAAATGTACATGGTTCCCAAAACACTAGAAAAATTCTTAAAGTTTATGGGATAAATGACATGTACATGGTTATCCTTAAAGTTTTCCTTGCATTTATGGGAGAAATTAAATGTACATGGTTATTCTTAAAGTTTATGGGAGAAATGGCATAGAAATGACATGCACTGGCTATCCTTAAAGTTTGCCTTGAGTTTATGGGAGAAATGGGAGAAATGGGAGAAATGACATGTACATGGTTGTCCTTAAATTTTATGGGAGAAATTACATAAAAATGGAATGTACATGGTTCAAAAAACACTAACAAATGCCTTAAATATTATGGAAGAAATGACAGGTACATGGTTTCCAAAAACGCTAGCATTTGACTTAAAAATATATAATTAAATTTTATGGGATAAATGACATGTACATGGTTTGCCTTAAGTTACAACCATGCAGTGATGTTTTCATCCGAGGATGAACATTAGCCAAGAAAACCAAGTATGTGCATAAGTTTAAATTGGTAAGATGGATGTAGACTAATGTTTAATATATGCATCTAAGCATGCATGTCTGGTGGAGCTATTGTGTGCATGTGAAAGTTGTGTGAAGAAAATTTTCCTGCACACAGAAATGAAAATATAATGATAGGTTCTACAAGATGGATGTAGAATAATGTTTAATATATGCATGTATGTCTAGTGGAGTTGCTGTGTGCATGTGAAAGTTGTGTGAAGACAATTATCCTTCACACTAGTATTTTTCATTATATGTTATACAAGATGGATGTAGATTAATGTTTAATATATGCATCTATGCATGTATGTCTGGTGGAGGTGTTGTGTGCATAAGTACGTTACCACAAGAAACAATATTAATTTCTTGGGAGAAGAAATTAATGTGTGGCTCAAATGCAATTGGTAATTTTGGCATGAAATTAATGTGTAGCTAAAGTTTAATTGGTTTTCATTATAAATCATAAATTAATTTCCTACATCTCATAAGTTGACATCTAATATTGAAAATTTTAACTTCGCATCGGGACATAGTAATAGCCAACAACAACAAATCATCCTATGATTGATGTTTACCATCACAACAAGCTCATACTATATGCATGGAAATTTGAATGTTGAGAATGTGTGATTTTTATGACACATAGTACACGTCAACAACAAAGGAAGATCACAGGTTAGGCGGACATGCAAGTTGATATGTTTTGGGATGGTCTGGATGCTTCTGACATGGACTCTTTGTTACCAGCACATTTTTTTTGGGGAGTGACTGAAGTTCAAGTCAAGATCAGGTAATCAATATAAATCTATATCTCAATAAATATCAGATCAATATTAATCTCAATGCATATCGAAGTCTGCTAAAAGGATAAAGGCCCGAGAAAATTTTACATAATCTAAGTACTTCAGAAAATTTTAAAAATGTTAAATATATTTCTAAACAATATTTCATTGTATTAACCAAAAATAAAATAATTACATTATAAAATATCTAAATTATTAACCAAAATTTATGATAAAAATTAATTTGAACCTCGTGACTATTAGATGAGAGGGAATATTAAAGAAACATAATTAAGTTATTACCTTTAACCTAGTTTTCATTTTTGAAAATGTAAATACAATAGATTTTTCTTACCTCGAAAGATAAAACAGTAATAAACTTTTCACACCTTAAAATGGTCAAAGAGCTTTTCACATTTGAAAAGTGGAATGAAAACTCGTTTCCTATTTTTTTTCAATGGCCAGTTTGTCCAACCCTTTCACTGTAATATAAGTAGCTACTAGTCCCATTAGTAAATCCATGTTGATAACCCTCCAGGCACACAACCCATCGTTTCCCAGAAAATGAATAAACGAAGCTGAAATTCTGCACCTCCATATAAGTTCAAGTACTAGACAACTTAAAACTAAATAAATTTACAATTAGAGGTAGTATTAATATAGGTTTGACTACTTTGATTTTATGGTCTTGAATAATTTTTATTCTCATGCCCATGTGACCTAAAGAAATTTACAATTAGAGGTATTATTAATATAGGCTTGACTACTTTGAGTTTATGGTCTCAAAGAAATTGTTATTCCCCTGCTCATGTGACTACCAAAATAGTGCACATTGACTTGGGTATCTCAACAATGTCCTTGTATGCCATTAATGATCACCAAATTTCTCATTCCCCTCGCCATGAAAATATGGCTCTTGTTTAAAAAAAGAGACACATCAATTAGAACAAAAATACTCAGGTTATAAGGTAGAGATTTTGCATCTCTTTTTCCTTTTCAGGGAATAGAGCATGAATTTCAAAAGCTGAAGCCATGTCTTTGAACAATTATTCTATTACAGTATTCCTTCATATATACAGAGAAAGCCAGCCAACTATTCCAATCAATCTTTTCTATCCTAAAGGAATACCTTCCTCCTTTAATCCAAACATCAATATGAGTTGTATGTTTCTGAATGTTCTACTTTATGCCAACATTATGTCCATTTTTCTATTTATTCCTTATGTCTGAGATGGTTGGTGTCTATTTATAGATAATTATATCAACTTTTTTCCTGCAATTGTAATGTGCTCTGTAGAATGATCATCATACATTAACTTTATGCATGTTATGGGAGCTACAAACAGGTCTGATATGGGGTGATGATGCTGAGATTTAGAGGATCATTATTTCTCATGTTTGGGGTGTTGGCATTGGTGTTGCTTCAATGTTGTGACCATGGTAGATCAACTTCAACAACTGTAGATCAGATTGATAATAACATTGGAAATCCAAGGAAGCCTCATGGAGAAGTGTTGAGTAATGGTTTATGGAATTCAATGATGCTTAGAGGGATTGCAACTCGTGCAACGCCTTCTGCTCACTCCAAATGCATAAATTCTGCAGGGAATTCTTAATGTCCTTCAGGAAGGAAAAAAATTCATAAGGATTTGGGTAGAAGAAAAAATTCATAGATTTTTTTAATGTGCATGCCGAATGAAAGTCTTTCACTCTAGCCATATTTACTGCTTGATTTCATAAAGGTAGAAGAAAAGGCTTGAAATTTTTTTCAAAGGCAATAACAGTCCTCTAACAAATGTATCTGGATCCATTTAGATCACTAACAAAAATATTGGGTACTGGAGAATCCAATTTGTTATTTTGGTTATGGATCCATATACGTATGTGTAAGAGATTTCAATCCATCTTGAATTAAAATAGTCAAGGAAAAGCATAAGAAACAATTTTATTCAACTAGGAGTACTAGACTTTTTCATTGATAGTAATCTGATATATTGAAGGCCTAAAAGTAAACCAAAATGCAAGGAAATTGGATATTTGGAAAATGTTTGTAAGTTATGAACACTTAAATTTATTCTTTTACAGTATGATTATAATATTTTCATCTAAAAATTAAGTGATATTAATCAAAATCAGGAGAAGAAATAAAATTATGAAAATATTTGGTTTCATTTCCATGTGCAATTGTCTTTTGGAAGAATAAAAGAAAAAGTTTGTAAACACAACTAAAACAAACAATTCAAATAGGAAGATGCATTGTAGGTTTTTTCTTCTACCTGGAAATTCGGAGACAAAGAGACAACGAGAACAGGCACGACGAGCAGACAATGAGAGCGCACACAACAAGAAGATAGTGAGACGACGAGGCCACACATCACCAAGGATGTCGCCGAGGATGCAGGTTATAAAAGACCTGTGAACAAAGAAAAAAAATAAAGTAAAAAATAACAAAGCGTAAACTATAAACCTTACCTTCTTACCTTCTCTTGCTCCCCTCCTCACCCCTGAAACAACAAAACACAAACAGTGTGAGACAACACTCCTCCAACAGCACAAAAAAAATAGAGTGAGACAACACCCCTGAAACAATGCAACACAAACAGAGCGATACAACACCCCTGCAATAGCGCAACACAAATAGAGCGAGAAAAACAACAATAGAGAAGAAATAGAGCAATGGTAACTAACTGAACAATAACTAACCCAAAACTTGTTGCAATTTAGGAGCTAGTATATTTATAATAAAAAACTCAACCGAATTATTTTAAAAAGTTCAGCCAAAATTTTGTTGCCGGTTTTCCCATCTCTAGCCAAAAAAAAATTTACCTGCGCCATCAATACATCGTCAATGTAAACAAAAGAATTAGTTTGGCAGAATTAATTTCAAAAATTCGGTTGGACTGTTGGGAAAATGAAATTTCCAACCATGTTTCTCATGAAAGTGTATCCCACCTTCACATTTTTACCATGTTACAAATGTAATATGGTCTTGACTTACATGTATACCCTGCCAATGTATTACATGTTTAGGGTCATATATGTATCTTTCAACAGAGATACATGGAACACATTATGTACTAATATATGACTGGGTAAATCTAGTTGATAAGCCATCAGTCCTATCATTTCCAAAATTTTGAATGGTCCACAATATCTGGGAGCCAATTTTACACAAGAATTCCACCTGAAAGTGCTCTTTTGTTGTTTAATTATTACATATACATGATCCCATACCCCAAAATCACGAAAGGTCCTTTTTTGATTTGCATAAAATTTGTGTCGGTCTTGGGCCGCTGCCTAATCATTCTTACCTCACATTCCATTTCCTCTGGCATGTTTGGCCCAAGTATCATCTTAGTTTCTAGACTGCTCAAGTTTATAGGAGTTCAACATTGTCTTTCATAAAATGCTTCAAACAGACTCATCTTAAGGTATTCTTGATATCCTTTGTTATAGGAAAACTCAACCAAATGCAGATATTCTTCCCATTTTGTAGGTTGTTGCATTACGTACATGTGCAAAATATCCTCTAAAACTTGATTCACCCTCTCCGATTTCCCATTAGTTTGAGGATGGTAAGAGGTACGGAATTTCATTTGCATCCCCAACTTAGTGAATAGTGTATTCAAGAAAGATGATGTAAATTTTACATCTCGATCTGAGATGACAATCCTGGGAATACCGTGTAATCTAAAAATTTATTTCATGAAAATATCATCAATTTGTATTGTCTTGTAAGTTGACTCGACATGTATGAAATGGGCCACTTTGCTGAGTCTATCTACTACCTCCATGATTGAGTCATTGTGTCTTTTGTTTCTTGGTAGTCCAGTTATGAAATCAAGGGAGATGACTTCCCACTTCCATTCTAGTATTGGAATAGGTTGAAGCAATCCTATTGGACGCTCGTGTTCTACCTTGACTTGTTGGCATTCCAAACACTTGGTTATGTATTCCACAATATCCTTATGCATTCCATGCCAATAATAGTATTTCCTAATTTCTCTTAACATTTTCTAGTATCATGGATGTCCTGCATAGGAACTCCTGTGATACTCATCCAGAATCAGTCCCTTCAGACTCATTTGATTAGGAATATATATCATTTTTTGATATACTAAGATATTTTTATCATTAAGATCATATTCTAGTTTCTTTCCTTTATTTTCGCCTTCTTTTGCTTGCTGCCATAGGAATTGATATTTAGGGTCTTTCTTCGTTGCCTCCACAATTTTTTCCTAAAATTTGAATTCAACTTGGTTAAAGTAGAGTTCATAGATACCATGAAATTTTCTGCTTAAAGCATCGGCAACCCAGTTCTCTTTCCCTTTCACATGTTTAATGTCAAAATCAAAATCACTTAAAAATGCATTATGTCTTTTTTGGCGATCATTCAGATCGGGTTGTCTATGATAGCTAGTTAAATTGCTATGACCAGTTATTAACACAAGCCTTTTCCCCAGCAAATAATGCCTCCATATTTGCAAAGAATGTAATACTGAAGTTATCTCTAAATCATAGGCAGAATACCTCTTCTCATGATCGTTCAGCTTCCTGGATTTTTATGCTATAACTTTCCCTTCTTGAGTCAAAATTTCTCCTACCCCTTCCTTGTATGCATCGCTGCATACTTCAAATTCCTCACTCAGGTCTGCTACTTTCAGAATAGGGGTAGTAGTTAGCAGCTCCTTCAATAGTTCGAAACTATTCTAACATTATTGAATCCACTTAAAGACTCATCCTTTCCATTGTAGATAGGTAATAGGAAAAGCTATTTTATAGGACCCATTAATGAATCGTCGGTAATAGCCAGCCAAACCCATAAATGAACGTATGTCTGCCACATTTTTAGGAACTTGCCAATCCATAATTGTATTTCTCTTTTCATAGTCTATAGAAATCCATTTAGCAGATATCACATGTCCCAGATATTAGCTCTGCTTCTTGAAAAAGTCACATTTACTAAACTTAGTGTAGATTCTGTGTTCCAATAACATTTTTAGCACTATGCGCAAATGTTCATTGTGCTCTTCCATATTATTAGAGTAGATAAATATATGATCAATAAAAATTAAAACACATTTATCCAAAAATGGGTGGAAAATTCCATGCATCAAGCTCATGAAATTTGTTGGTGCATTGGTTAACCCTAATGGTAGCACCACAAATTCATAATGTCCATACCAGGTAGGGAAAACTATTTTGGATATATCTTCGTCCTTAATCCATATTTGGTGGTATCCTGACCTTAAATCAATCTTGGAAATCATTGTTCCCCCCTTCACTTAATCAAATAGATCATCTATGCATGGCAATGGATACTTATTATTGACAGTCAATTTTTTGAGTTGTTCGTAATCCATGCATATTTGTATAGTACCGTCTTTCTTGTTAAAAGACAAAATTGGTGCTCCCCAAGGGGGCACACTTGGATGACTGTATCCTTTGTCCATTAATTCTTTCATCTCCATTTTTAATTCTATTAATTCAGTTACACTCATTCTATATGGATCTCATGACATAGGGGCTACCCCAAGTATTAATTATACTGTAAAATCAATGTCTCGTTTTGGTTGTAATCCTAGAATATTTTTAGGGAACACATCCCAAAATTATTTCATAATATGAATATTCTCCATCTTGAGGGTCTTATCCTTTGAGTTATAGAACCTTGCTTGAATTGCATAGAGTTGACACCCATTTCTAATTAATTCACTCAGTTGGGATGCAGTAATGGGACTCAACTTAAGTGGCTTCTTAATTCCTTGCAATTATGGACGTGTACCATCTTTCGATTTAAAGTAAATGACTTTGTCTTTGCAATCCACTAATGGAAAATTTCTTTCTAACCAATCCATTCCCCATATAATATCGTAGGATGCTAGAGGTAGAATGTTAAGTTCTAGAGTTATGTGTTGGTCACCAATAACCAACTCATAGTTTGACACTTTGGCATTGACTTGTATTATTTCCCTCGTAGAAAGTTGTACTAGCCATGGATTCTTCAATTTATGATTTTGTAATTTACAATTTTCGACTATACGGGGGTGTATATAGCTCAACAAGCACCAGGTTCAACTAAAAAGGAAACAAATTGGGTTTCTATCTTAGCTTCTAATTCTATCACAGTTGGCTGAAAATCTACTTTTCGATCTTCCAGAGTAGCATTGATTCTTGGTATGTTTCATGCTATATCTCCCATGGTACATGCCTCTTGCAGATTGGATGCCACTTCATTTCTCCCTTGATGAGAACAATTTTTAAAATAATGTGCCTCCCCACTACCTCAACATTGTATTGGGGGTTTTTGGGACTGTCCAAGGTCTAGCCTACTAGAAGCTTCAGTATGTTTCTCCTCAGCTGTCCATTTGGTCCTTTGTTTACTTTTCCCATTCTTTTTATTTGTTAGATTCCTTGGAGAATTCTGGTAATTTCCAGATCTGTTATTTTTAAAATTTGAAGGGTCTTTATGCCATTTCTTGGGTGGCCAACCTTTGATGGTTTCTCCATTAGCTTTGGACTCCTGATAGCACATTCGTGCTTTCCTTATCTCTCCATACATAGTTTTTAGGTTTACAAACTCAATCCTCTCTTTCATGTGTGTCAGAAAACTTTTCAAAAACTATTGCACCTTTTCCTTTTGGTTGCGCAAATAAGGTACATATCTTAAGAAGGAGGTAAATTTAATGATAAATTCATCCATTAACATTTGCACCAATTTTAGATCATGGAATTCTCATGATTTCTCATCACAGAATTGTTCAGTTAAATACTTATATTTGAAATAATGTTGAAACACATCCCAAGGTACATTATGATTTTCAATTACACATACATTTTTCACCTCTTCCAACCATAATGTAGCCTTTTCCCGCAATTGGTAGATGGTTAGGTGAGCTTTAGGTTTGTTTTTATACTCATAAACTTGAAAATACTTATTCATATTTATTATCCAAGATTTTTCCATTTATTCAGTCTCTCCATCAAATGTGGGAGGCTCGATCTTCCAGAATTCACCCTGTAATTCCACTTTCCGTTTCTTCAGTTTTTTATGTTCGGAAATATTTTTAGATTCAGCTTCATTATAGGTTCTACTCTTATTACTCTGCTTCCTACGACTTCCTTCAAGATTGTCATGATTTTTTTGTTGTTTTTCTCCTTATTCATGGGTCTCCCTCTGAGGGCTGGGTTGTGCAGTGTGATGGTTATGTTTATCTAAAAGTCTCATCAATATCCTTTCCTACTCCCTCATTAACCTTTCATTATCACTCTGAACCCTGACCATCTCTGTTTGAAGTTGTTGTACTTGATCAAATAGTCTATTCATCTGACGTTGTTTTTCTTCCATTAATCTATTGGTTTGTTGGTGTTGGTCTTTTCTTAATTGCACCCACATTTCTAGGTTGACTTCAGGATTGGTCAAGGGATGGATTTCCCCTATGTTTCTGGGCGTTTTATGACTAGAACCTATCCTCATGGTAGCTTATTTCTAGTTTTTCCTGTATTTTTCAAAGTTTCAAATAATAAACAAAATGAAAACACCAACTTCCTTGTGTTCGCCCATTCGGCTCCAACGTGTAACCATGCTCTGATACCACTTGACACAACCAAAAAGGTAAAAATATACGATGATTAAAAAAAATAATCTTTTTATCTTTTACTATCATCCAAACCTTACTACTAATTGACTTTACACAACATATCTAAATACTTGTTTGAATGTAAAATATGCAACCAATATTATTAGCATATCCAAATACTCATTTGAATGTAAACTATGCAACCAATATGATTGAATTCATACAGTAGTCATAATGTAAATCTATATGATCTAACTCTAGTTCTTATTATATATTAATTCATAAGGTTATGGGTTTCTAAGCCATATCTTTGGAAAGTATAAATATTTATTCACACGATGATCATTATGAATCTCGTAGGTATTCACTAACCCACTGATTACATTGACTTTGGTGTTGATACAAATTTGTGTAATTCATGCTTGTCAACTATATTTGCTATAAATTCCTCTAACAATTTGATTTTCATGTGATTCGTTTTAATAACACTCTTTAATTATTTCTACATTACATCTATTTGGCGATTAACATCATCCATAGCAACCCACCTCGTATACTAGGTTGATTTTCCACTTGGCAGCTCCTCTAGGTTTCATTGTCTCGCATTGTCATTATTGGGTCTCGCTCCTTCGTTGATCTTAGACCCTGGTGATCGATGGTATTCGTGAGGATAGGGATGGTTAGGGTAATCACCCACCCCATCCCCTACCTCCTTTTTCATTCATTCTTCCACTTCCTCTGTCAGTCTTGGCTCTGTAACTTTGGTTTTCCCCTTTTGCATTTTTTGTACTCAATTACCTACATCCAAGCACAACTTCATGAGAATGGTATTTCCACATTCATTTTCACTTGATAACAGAGGTAATACTACCCTCTTGTCTATCAGTTTTCTAGTCTTTAGTTGGATGTACTTCGCAGTTTTACACTTGTGGTGACTATAACCTCTACTCCTGTTATAGAGGAACTTGCTGCTTCAAACCTAGGTGAACTATTTTGTCATCTTTAGCTTTACTGTTTCGATGCAAGTTCCCTTTCAGGATGTTTATTCAGTCATAGGGTTACATTATTATCCTAATTTTAGTTTTTTTCTTTCTAGTATTACGATGTTCACAACCCATGCGATGAAGCCGTTTATGATTTCTTCCCATATGCTAAGAAATGATACAGCTCCACCTTGGTAGGCTCGACTAGCACAGGTAAGCACACAGAGTCTGGTTTCCATCCAATTATTTTCATTTTTTTTTAAATTTAAATTCATTAAATGGTGTAGGTTCACATGGCCCCACTACCGCTTATCTAATGAGGGTTTTTAACGTCTGATGTTCTTGTTACAAAACCTTCACCACCACAAACGATCGAAGTGTTGGGTCATCTCGTGAAAATTCCAGGAAAACCCTCTAAGATAGGGTTAATGTGTATGTTGATTTTAACTGTGGAATACACCGAGAGTAACTTGAGCCCCCACTTGTTGCAGGGTTTTGGGGTTCTCCGACGCTATAATAATTAGTCAATGTCGCGAGCTATTGTCTCAGGGTTTTCCATTTATTTAAAAGACGTTGAGGCTCGGCTTTTATGCATAGTTCTAACCTATGGTTTTAAGGTTCTGTAATTATTAAATGTGACTAAGATGGAAATTGATCTTCATACTTAGTTCTAGTTTTTGAGAAATTTCTCATCAAGATTGTTAATAAGTATATTTGTCAAAGGGATTGTTTCTTTAACAGGAGCCAAGGAATTTTGTTAAATTTTCTGAAGAGATTTCGGATCTTGTTGTCTAAATATGTAATTTCTAGTTTCATCTTCTGTTTACCATACATTTTCTCCTGAAAAACTACTTATTTTTCCCATTCAGAATTTTCCTATTATTTGTTAACATTTATGGAAATTTCCTCATGAAAATGAAATGGATCTATTGTGTATATTTTCCATATTTTATGTATGTACTCTTTCTTTTTATGCCTGGTTTCATAGACTTACTTTTTCCATTTAAATTCAGAATTCTAGATTTCTCTACAATTGTACTATTTAAATCCATGGTTTTTTTTCCCAAGGAAAAATCATAATTTTCATTAATATTGAAAATTACATGCTGTAGATGTATTGAATATGCATTTTTGTGACTGTGGTCACATAATATAGTTCATCAAGATTGTCTGGTGGGGTGTACATCATAGGCTATTTTAAAAATAATTACAATAAATACAATATTTTAGCTCGTGAATATCATGATCAAAATAAAAAAGCTATCAAAATCAGTGTTGTTGATCCTCAAAATCCGGTTGATCCATGAATAGGCAATGATAATAGCTTTAATTTTGAGTGTTGTTTTGTTCCTCTATATGAGAGAGCCCCCTATGTTGGATCGCTGCGGCCTTGGAAAGATTGTTAGAAATGAAATTGTGTTCCGTGTATCTGTGAGAACATATAATGGATGAGAATTGAGCTTTCAAGTGCCAGAGATCCTCTAACATAGCTTGTAATTTGTGTACATGACATAATGCAGATTTATTAAACCAATTTATGATAATTTTAGAATCTCCAAAAACTTGTAAGTGGTGGATATCATGATCTAATGCAAACTAAAGGAGACGGTGGAGTGTAATCAGTTCTGCATAATTTCTTGTGCCAGGTCCCAGGCCCATCTTGATTTTATAATAGTGCTTCTGTGAGAGGTGAAGAAGGGTGCCACCCCCGCAACCAATGGGTTGAGCTGATCCATCGAAATAAGCCCAAGGTGTGTTCACGTTAATATCTTCTTGGGTTATGGTTCTAAGCGTTTTGGGAGGATCGTCTTCCGAAATGCTGGAGTAGATGGAGATTATGTTTGAAGAGATCGATTGCCAGTTGGGTATACAATCCTTGAATATGAAGGCATTCCTAGCCAACCAAATTCCCCAATAGATGAGGAGAGTTAGGTTTCTAGATTTATTCAGAGAGACCGAGATCCACCAGTTTTTCCAAGCCTCCCCTAAGTTCAATCCATTCCATTGCAGATTGATGCCCAGTTCATAGGTGATGGATGTCCAGTGAAAATTGGTGGATCTACTACGGATGAAGAGGTGATCAATAGATTCAGACTTATTCCTGCAGAGGGAGCGCCAAGAGGGAGCATGTAAATCCATGGTTATTTTTAATGTATAGATCAATATCCTCTTTGTCAGCATGATCAAGGGACATGGACCCCAGACTGGTTCCGATGGGACTAGGTGCTAAACCACTTTCCATTGACCTACATTATTACGAGACCCTTGTAAACGCATTGAAAGTTTCTTGGTTTATGTTTCTATTAGGAGTTTATATGTTTACAGTGATTATAACTCTTATAATTTGATGGATTAAGAGATTTTATCAGTTCATTTATTTGGTGTTGTACTTAAATGTCTAGATATTCATTCTAGTATTACTTGTTATGAGACTTCAGAGAATATATATAAATCCATTCCTAGTATTCTATTTTTCTCTACGAACATGGCAGAGGATAAATTCCTGTATCATTCATTCTAACAAAACAGTGGGATTTCAATCAAGATTTTTATTTAAGCATAAAACATTTCCATCTAATAAATATTCTCAACCTGTAAAACAAACACTTAAAATGATTATCTCAGTGTTGTCTTGCAATAAATTTATGGTCCTCCGAACCTTAAGCGAGGCAATCACGTTCTCTGCTCCCACCCTACTCCTCACCGGGATCTTAGATAATTCACTAAGACAGTAGAAGATAGACCTCAGGATCTAAATCCAATCTATTCTTCTCTTAGGTTTTCCTAAAATTCACTTGTTTCTTTACCAGCTCTAGACATCTCATGCAACAGGCTATTGCTTAACCCCACCATTATTTTTGCATGAACCCCTTCTTATTCTCGTGATTTTCCTTTTATCCTTCTACAGATGTAATTTTTATATTGTCTCTACCTTTTTACCCTGGGTTCTAGGAATCATTTAGTGATCAATTACTTTCTTTTACTCAAGACAATTTATTAATTATCTTAAAAAAATACGCAAGTCTTGTTAATGAATAATGTTTTTAGTTAAATAATTCAAATGTATCATAACAAGTCTATTAGCCATGATTTAAATCAAAACAAGGTGTTACACATACTTCAAATTTGTTTATAATTTTACTTATTTACCATACTTTAGAGTAAGTATAAAATAGGGACTAACTTAACCATAATATTTCAGAGATGGTAGAAAGAGAACCAGAGAAGCTGATAAATCATTGCAGGATGTTAGGGAGTATGTTGGAGCCCCTATGTCGGAGCGTGTTGAAATTTTCAACAAGAAATAGTGAAATTGGAAACCAAAAAGCACAAAAAATGCATCTGCACTAGTGAGAAATTTTGATATGCATTGGTGAGGAATGTGGGGCATCTAATTTATTTTATCCTTGAATAAATTGGACAATAAATTTTAATTTCATCCCATAACAACTTGTATCAGTTAACTAAGTCAAGATGACTGAGTTAGCTCAAGAAATTTGAGTTCAGGGTCTAAGATGAGGCATGTAGAGGGATTCTAATATTTAGGGGGTCTAGATGGAGTTGATGCATTAGTGGGGTGCATGTGTGAATTATTTAACTCAGTTAATTGAGTTAAAATCAGTTTAACTAGTTCTAACTGAGTGATGAGCAAGTGAGAGGTCCAGTGAATTGGCTAAGTGTTTGTCAATTTTTCCTGAGCATTGCAAGCCAATTTTGAGCAGGATCAAAGCTAGACAGTCAAGAGAGTGCATGATTTTCTCAGAGTGAGAAAGAATTTTATTTTTTCATGATCTTCGCTTCATGTAATATAGAGATAGAGGGGTTTTTAACAGGTTATTTCCCTAGTTACATCTTGTGTTCTGCGATTGATAATTTATTTCTCTCACTTATATGTGATTGTGTGATCGTGTTTCATATTCCACAAATTCTAGGAAGGTTTCAGTATATTATTTTAGTAAATTATAAGATCGGATTGAATCCATTAGTATTGATTTCTACATGGTGTTAGAGAATTGATAAATTTCGACATGGAATCATAGTTCCAGGAATCACTATAGATGAGAAAAAAATTAGTTTGTCTTGATAACAGAGGTAATACTACCCTCTTCTCTATCAGTTTTCTAGTCTTTAGTTGGAAGTACTTCATAGTTTTCTTCTTGTGGTGACTGTAACCTCTACTCCTGTTACAAAGGAACTTGTTGCTTCGAACCCAGGTGAACTATTTTTTCATCTTGAGCTTTATTGTTTCGATGCAAGTTATCTTTCAAGATGTTTGTTCAGTCACAGGGTAACATTAGTATCCTAATTTCAGTTTTTTTTCCTAACATAAGATGATCAAAACCCATGCAATGAATCCCTTCATGATTTCTTCCAATATGCTAAGAAATGATACAGCTTCGCCTTGGTAGGCTCGACCAGTGCAGGTAAGCACACAGAATCTGGTTTTCATCCAATTCTTCTCATTTTTTTAAAAGTTAAATTCATTGAATGGCGTAGGTTCGCTTGGCCCAGCTACCGCTTATCCAATGAGGGTTTTTTTACGTCTCATGTTCTTGTTACAGAACCTTCACAACCAAAAATGGTCGGAGTGTTGGACCGTCTCATGAAAATTCCAGGTAAGCCATCTATGATAGCGTTAATGTGTATGTTGATTTTAACTGTGGAATACACCGAGAGTAACTTCAACCCCCACCTATTGCAGGGTTTTGGGGTTCTCCGGCGCCATAATACTTAGTCAATGTTGCGAGCTCTTGTCTGAGGGATTTCCATTTGTTTAAAATATGTTGATTCTAAACCTCTATGCACAGTTCTAATCTCTGTTTTTAAGGCTCTGTAATTATTAAATGTGACTAATATGGAAATTGATCTTCAGACTTAGTTCTAGTTTTTGATAAATTTTTCATTAAGATTGTTATTAAGCCTATCTGTGAAAGGGCTTATTTCCTGAACAGGAGTCGAGGAATTATGTTAAATTTTGTGAAGAGATTTCGGATCTTGTTGTCTAAATATTTTATACTATAATTTCTAGTTTCATGTTTTGTTTACCATACATTTTCTCTTTGAAAACTATATATTTTTCCCATTCCGTATTTTCCTATTATTTGTTAACATTTATGGAATTTTCCTCGTGAAAATGAAATGTATCTGTTTTGTATATTTTCCAGATTTAATGTATGTACTCTTTCTTTTTATGCCTGGTTTCACAACTTACTTTCGCCATTTAAATTCAAAATTCTAGATTTCTCTACAATTGTACTATTTAAATTCATGGTTATTTTTAATGTAGAGATAAATATCCTCTTTGCTAGCAGGGACATGGACCCCAGACTGGTTTTGATGGGACTGGGTGCTAAATTTCTTGCCCTTGACTTACATTATCAATAGACCCCCGCATGGGGATTTTCTTGTTTTGTTTTATGTTTCTATTAGCAATTTATAAGTTTACAGTAATTATAACTCTTATAATTTAATGGATGAAGAGCATTTATCAGTACATTTATTTGGTGTCATACTTCAGTGTCTAAATATTCATACTAGTATTGCTTGTTATGAGACTGAACAGTATATATAAATCTATTTCTAGTATTCTATTCTACTCTGCTAACATGGCAGAGGATAAATTCATGTATCATTCATTCTAACAGAACAATAGGATTTAAAACAAGATTTTTATTTAAGAATAAAACATTTCTATCTAATAAATATTCTCAACCCATAGAACAAACACTTAAAATAGTTATCTCAGTGTAGTTTTCCAATAAATTCACAGTCCTCTGAACCTTGAGCCAATCAATCATGATCTCCGCTCCCACTATGCTCCTCACTAGGGCCATAGGTAATTCACATACACATTAGAAGATAGACCTTATGATCTAAATCAAGTTTATTCTTCTCTTGGGTTTTTCCTTAACTCCACTGGTTTCCTTACCATCTCTGGACAACTCATGCAACAGGTTGTTTCTTAACCCCAACATTCTTTCTCCACAAACCCCTTCTCATTCTACCTTTTTATCTTGGGTTCTGGAACCATTTAGCAATCAGTTACTTTCTTTTACTGAAGACAATTTATTAATTATCTTAAAAAAATACTCAAGTCTGGTTAATCAATAATGTTATGAGTTAAATAACTCAAATGTATCATAACAAGTTTATTAGCCATGATTTAAATCAAGATAGGGTGTTTATATTTTTATTTATTTACCATATCTCTTTTTTTTTAAGTGTTGGTAAATATACTCCTTACTTTACATTTCTCACATTAAATCTACACATATGCCTTATAGTCGGACCCGTCAAATGTTTACATTACATTTCTCACATTACATATACTAGGTTGTAGAGCCCATCTACCCAATAATAATAGCCACTGTAGTTGTTATACCTAAACTTGTGTATAAATTACAATATTTGTAATGAAATTACTAATAAGATAACTAGTTTTCTTCCAGGTATTTTAGTCATTTCAATTCAACATCTACTACATTTACTAAGTGTAACAGTTTTAACCATTTCATGGGTGGGTTTTTTTAGCACGGTCTTATATATATATATATATGGGTTCATTTAATGGTTATATGGGTTGCAATAATTGGTTGAAGCATTAATGTGTACTTTGGCAACATGGGATTATGCGATTAGTTATTCATTCAAGATGATGATGTTATTAGATTAGAAGTTTGGTAAAGCTTAAATAGTATGAGAATCTCCAATTTTTTTGGAACTTATGTATTGTTAATGAAGGATGGTCAATAACTCAC